>VZSR01000029.1:161199-234671 GCA_013398615.1 Brachypodius melanocephalos
GGGGGGGGGGGGGGGGGGGGGGGCGGCGCGAGACGCACCTGAGGGAGCGCGAGCCCAGCCCCGCGCGCGCCGCCTTCAAATTTGGCGCGCGACAGCGGCGGGCCCGACGGAGCGGCGGCAGACGTCACCGGCTCGCGCCGCGGCCGATCCCGCCGCAAGGCAAGAGCGGCGGCAGGCGGAGCGCATCGATGGAGCGCATCGATGGCGCCCAACCGCGCCACGAGCTGCTCCCGTTCTCAGCGCTGCCCCCCGTCCCGCCCCGCGGGACAAAGGGGACGGGAAAAGGAGACAAAGCCACCCCCCCCCCAGGCACAGAGTGCCTTAGAAACTCCTCCAGGAATGTCGTGGCACTGGCACGCGGGCTGGGTTTAAAGGAGATCGGCGGCACTTGAATTGAGATGGCTGTTACCGAAAGTAATTAGGAAGACATTCTTTAGGAAGGAATTCTTTGCTTTAGGCTGGAATTCTTTACCTGGGGAAGGACTTGTGCCCTGTGAGGGTGGGGAGGCCCTGGCACAGGTTGCCCAGAGAAGCTGTGGCTGCCCCTGGATCTCTGGAAGTGTCCAAGCCCAGGGTGGATGGGGCTTGGGGCAGCCTGGGATAGTGGAATGGGATGACCTTTACCGTCCCTTCCAAATCAAACCATTGTGGCATTGTACGAAAGCCTAAAACCTCCCAGACACCAAACCCAAGGAGAACAAAGTTAAACGGGGAAAAATCCTGAGCCAAAGGAGATGGGCACCAGCAGCAAGGCAGCTGTAGCCCCAGATTTGTGTTAAAAATTGAAGTAAAAGCCAGACTTTTAACCACCTTTTCCCAAACTCCCTTCCAGCCATGCGTGTGAGAAATGACCACAGGGCAGGGCACTTCAGAACCTGGCGTAGATGGGAGGGCAGGAAACCTGGAGCCCTCCAGCTGCTGGGAGAAAGAAAAGCCAAAAAAAGGCACCTGCGCCTCCTGGGCAGGGCCAAAAGCGGAGTCTGCACCTCGTGTGGCACCGGGGACCCAACACCATCCTTGGGTGTGTCCTGGTCGGATGTTTACAATATGTGTGGGGGGGAATCTATTTACAAGTAGGAGACCATTGAGGAGCAAATCCAAGAAGGAAATAAAGACAGTCATGGTCAAACACAGCTATTTATTTTCTCTTATAAACAGCCTTCAGTTTCTTATTGAAAAAAAAAAAAAAAAAACCCTAGGATTTAAATATTCTGCCCCATCACATACAACCATCTGTATACATTATTTACAACTCTCAAATAAACACGGTGCGGATTTTCAGACATTCAACTTAATTCTGTTTTTAATCAAAAGCTGTTTTCATTTAAAACTGAAATCTCCATCAGTGACTACAAACTGAAGCGGTATTGGCACAGTTAGCTCACAGTAAGGGTTCTCTCCTTGCATTTTACACATTACACTGCGTTTCCTCCCATTTATTTCAGGATTCTAAAGGAGGAGGGAAGGTTAGCGTCGCTTTTGGAGTTCGTTTCTTTTTTTTTTTTTTCCTTCAAAAATGGCCTTTTACCGAAACCTCATTCATTTTTATTGAAACTGTTTTTATTGCATCCTTCTCTCTCTCTCCCAGTGCACATCAAGGCATGTGCCTCCACACCACACAACCACAGCATTCCCAAGCAGTCAAAACAGCCGCGACAACGAGCGTTCCCTCCGCGACACGGATCGGAAAATTTGTCCCCAAGTTGCAAACGTACAAAAATAATGAGTATAGTTTAGTGGCTATAAAAAATTAATCTCCCCTAAAAATACAATATTCTATGAACGATTTGGGGAATTGGTTCTTCCAACAAAATAAGGTAATTGGGTATTTCCCTAGGCTGCAAGCCGAACCTGGCAAGAGGAAACCGTAAGAAAAGGAGGGAAATAAGAAGGTTTAACACTGAAAATCACCAATATTAGTCTCACGTTAAAAGAGAAGATATCCAGGAAAAAACGATGGGCATTCATAAAACTGCCAGTGGTTTTAGGAGCGAGGGATTGGAAAAGAAACAACTGCTACCAGCAGTGAAGGAAATGAGATTCGGTGCAAAAGGGAGTATGTCAGTGGAGAGAAAAAAAGCAAGGAATCTCTGTTGGTGCTGCAGCTCCTTAAACAATCCAACTAAAAGGGGCATTACGTAGAGTAACAGCACTGTGGCAGGCAGGAGAGGAGGAGAGGGCAGCAAGGAAAAACACAACTATCCAAAAGGATGTGTTCATAGTAAAAGTTTTGCCTGGTGACCCAGGAGAAAGGAAGAGGGGTGAGAAATAGAAAGGAACAATCTGAAAGGTAAGTTGAGTCCATAGCAGCAAATAGGTGTCCTTACCTGCTGAGGGTCAGGGACACTGGGAGAGGGCTCAGTTCCTAAGGACCGAGTAAGGACAGTGCTCCTCTATCTCCACGGAAAAGCAGAAGTTCAAAGCTCTACATTGCATAGTAAGCAGGAAAAGAAACTGGATACTTGCAGATGGGCTGCCTGCCCTTCAACACCTGTTCTGTCCCCTCAGCCACCTGCAGCAGCATAACACGGTGGGTTTGTTCCTCTTTGCAGGAGTAACTTGTATCCCTGACTTGGACAGCACATTCCATATATCCATCCACCTGAGCACTGTCAGCACTGCTGAGCTCCGTGGACTCGGCTCTTTGCCCCCCTCCCAGCTCCAAGGAGGTGCCCTACCCAAGTCACCACCCAAATCCCTGACAAGATCCAATGTGCTCGTAGCAACATACCACCACAAACCACAGGAATTCGGGACCCTACCAGACTGGAAGGCCTGAGGCAGCACTGGAAGCACACCCTGGTTCAACCCCACCAGCACTTCCTGCTCCTCATGACCAAAGCTGGAAGGTTTTGTCTCTGAGCGCTCATCACCCATCAAAGTCCACAGCGGGGGCCTGGAGCAGCGCAGGGTTTGTTTCTCCAGGGTTTATTTGGAGGGGCGGGGGGTGTCCCCCCTTTTCCTCTCATAAATGCACTATTTTATAAACACATTCACTCGATCCAGATTCCATTGAGTGGCATTTCCATGTGCCCTTACTCAGAGAGTGTAAACACACATCAACTTCTGGTCCCACAGCTTTCAGAAGCAAAACAACAATGAAAAGCTGCAAAAAGAAGGAGCACGGGGATCCTAAATCCCCACCACTGCAAACACACCCTCAATGATGTTATTTTCAAGTGTTGTGTAATTAAACAATGTGTTCATACAGCTGTCAGGCAAATCATGATCTCCAAGCTTTTATTATGTGCCCAGAAACTATTTGGTCAGACTTTCTACTGCCAGATACTGAATTTACAAAAACACACTATCCACCTAGGACTCATTTTTATACTCAATACATCCCAATTCCGTTTGGCTGAACTGTGGCAGATGCCTCTGGATTTCTAGAATTGGCTGTTCAAAAGAAAAAAAAAATGCAAGAACAAGAAAAACTAAGCTCTCCTAGGGCAGAAGTGTGCCAGGAACGTGAACCACTGCACTGCCCTGTCCAAGCAAATCCTCATTTCTGCACATTTATCCTTTTTGCTTCTTGCTGGCACATGACACCAAACCAAGGAGTCACCCTGAAATTTAATGGGAGGCATCCCCTGTTGAGCACCTCGGAGCTCCTGCCTGGCTCACTCTGTGTCTAAACCGTGCAGTTTGAATTTGGGAGACGGGTCGCTTTTGCACTGTCGGGTGGATGGCAGCACAGGAAAAGCCAGAAGATCAGGATGCCCCACTGGAACTCAGCAGCTCCCAAGTGAATCATTTCTGTGCTCAGCTGTTCCCTGCTGGCTGTGCCAATGGCCACTCACCTCCTCTGCAGGCTCCTGCACACCAGTTCCGACTTTACTCGGCGTTCCTGGCCGAGCCAAGGCGTGCAAACAGAAGCTCAACTTCTCTGTCATGTGCTCACCTTGGCCTCACCTGTTCCTCTTCCCAACAGCTGGAGTTGGGGGAGAACACCATCACAATAACGTAACTCCAAAGCAGCCCATGAAATTATCTCCCCTCCAAGACCTATTTCCTCAAACAGTGGCTGCCAGAGCCCCTCCTCAGAGCCAGGCTTTGCATTCCTAACTTAAAAACACCTTTCCACCAGTTATTTTGCAAGCCAGGTTTCCCTTATTATTATTACGACCATCCCAGTGCAATTTTTTGTAGGGAATATTTTCCCTAATTGTATTTGTGCAAACTACCTGTTCATTTGGCAACTGCTAGGGGAACTTAACAAGCTGGCTGACCCAACTGATGCTTTCCTGCTAAGAAAATAAAAGCAACTATGCAAAGTCCCATGGCAGCAGACATGGAACTACTTGCTAAGCACAAGGTCTGTGTAATTTTGACACCACCTTTGCTGTTCTGCCATTTAGCGAGAACGTTGCTTTTCTTCGTAGGAAGTAATCTAGTTTTGAAAAACTCTATATTCATCTCTAAAAAAATAAGACAAGTATTTGTATTAAAAGCTGGAGATCATTGATTTCAGCAAGTTATGGCTTTTTTTTTTTTTTTTTTTTTTAGTGTAAGCATAGATATATATATATATTTAAAACAAGTTTCAGTAAGTGTCTGGGTGTTAGTACATATTTTCTGTTTCCAGCAATGTTCAGTATTGTATGTGCTTTGCACCTCAGAAGTGAGTCTGCCAAGGCACTTAGAGAATGTAAGCAAGTCTTTCAGGGACTTCATGAGAATGGGCTACCACTGACACAACACAAGAACCCATCCACCAGCAGAGTCAATCCCCCAACCAAGCACGTTTCCTTTATAAACACTCAGCACCTGCTAGAAATTCCACAATTAATAACAACAATAAAATAATAATAAAAAAGGCTATTTACCACATGTCACTAACAGAGAAAATATTTCCCCTAATAAAAGCACAGAAAGTAGATCTCAGCTGTCACTGGTAACAGCACAGGGGGGTTGTTTTGTTGTTTTTTTTTTAAAAAAAAAAACAAATTAACAAAAAACAAATACCACACGCTCGCTTAAAGAAACAAGTGACTTCATGAAGTCCTCTTCTTTTTATCTGTCCTTGGAGGTGAGTTTTTCAATCAGTTCTTGAAGTGGTGCAAGTTCTCTTCTATCAATAAGGTTGAATTCCTGTAACAGGGATGAGGACAAAGACACACTTACAGAGTTTTGTGGTTACAGCTCAGGTGAGAAGCCTTATTTAGCCAGAATTCGTCTCTCCAAGCCCAGGTTTGGCCACTACAGCCTCCCCTGCCCACCTGCCACTCGCCGACCAGCAGCGTTCCACTGCCTGAAGCTTTTTCTGCCTCTTAAAGGAAGGAAACTTAAGAAGATGTTGATGTTTTTTTTCCACAAGGGAAGGGGGATAATGTAGCTTGGAATAGAGAACACTCTTTGCAATGTCCTTACCTGAACGAAAAATATAAAGTGCTTGAAAGAAGTGTTAAGGTGTGCCTCTTCCTGCAGCTGGATCACAGGGTCAAAGTGCTGGTGGTAGATGTGAGCGTAAACTCTGAAGAGACGCTTGAGAATCGTCTTGGCCACTGACATGAAGTTCTTTGGGAATGGTACGCCTGGGAAGAAGAAAACAAATGGCTTATTCTTCAACTCCCTGGCCACATTTGTCTGTTTCCCCACTACAACCCAGATGAAATCAGCTTCAACAGCAGACCTTTGTCACTGCACAGGTTTTATTAAAATTGGCTGCAAACAGCAACCAGCTACTGTGACCAATGAACTCCTTAGCTGCCACTTCCCCAGGCTAAAAAAAGATAGGTATCAAC
Source organism: Brachypodius melanocephalos (assembly GCA_013398615.1). Lineage (NCBI taxonomy): Eukaryota > Metazoa > Chordata > Aves > Passeriformes > Pycnonotidae > Brachypodius > Brachypodius melanocephalos. The sequence continues at coordinate 166,944 of VZSR01000029.1, forward strand.
CATCTGAAAAGAGGAAACCTGCCTAGCTTCTCCTCACCTACCAGTCTCCCTAGCCAGCTTAGCTCTTCTGCAGCCTTTCCAGGTGCTCCAGCCCTGTCTGAAGGCCAGAGACCCAGGCTCTGGATGCTCTGAGGCCACTCAGGACCTCACCAACGCTTTCAGGTCCCACCATTAATGTTTTCGTGCTCCTGCTTCAGCCTGCCCTGCACACAAATACACAGCACTTCCTCCTCTGGCTGCTGCAGCACACGGGAAATTCATATTTAGCTGGTTAGTTTGTGGCCTCTGAATTTCTCTAAGGAAACTTAATGAAAATGTGTCAAAAGCCTCAGAAGCTATTTACAAAATTAAGGCAACTAAGAGATCTCCTGTGTTATCTTTTCCAAACGGTTGTTTGGTTATTATTTCCCTCCAGCTTTTCTGAAAGAAGCCTCTTGAAAACATTTATTTTTCATCTTCACTTAAAAAAAACAAGCAAAAAGAAATCATTAACTTAAGATCAAAGCTGCAATTCAGTTTCTTTGGAGATAAGGCCTGAAAGTTCCTCACGACACCCAAACATCACTTCTTTGACAAAAAGCTGCCAGTTACTGTTTGTAACTGAGACTGGTGTCTGAGACTCTCTGCTTTATTTCTAAAGAAATAACTCACTTCCAAGTTGTCCGGGGTTAGGTTTGTTCCTTTGTTACTTAAAGATTTTTTCCCCATAAGTTGCTAGGAGACGAAGTACTGCGTGCTTAAGAGGTGCTTGACCAAAACAAAGAGGTGGCCAAGGGAAGGGGAGATAAGGACGGGGCTGGAGGCAGCTTCACCCCCTGCCCCACCGGGACATCCCTGCCTTTCCAGCTATCACTGCGGAGCTTCTGATCATCCACCAGCCCGGGATTTTCCACCGCTGCAGCTTGGTGCTCTCGGAGTCCCAAGAGGTTGGACTGCCCCGGGCTTTGTGAAACAAAGCCCCTCAAGGTCCCTGGTTTTGTTTATTATTAATGCTGTAGTTGTTGCTGTTTGTTTTGCCCTGTTATACATACTAGTAAAGAACTGTTATTCCTATCCCCATACCTCTGCCTGAAAGCCCCATTTAATTTTCTAAATTATAATAATTTGGAGGGAAGGGATTTGAATTCTCCAGGTACCTGTCTTTCAAACCAAGACACAAGTGAATAAAACACCATACCCAATGAACAGAGCCAGTTATTCATAAGAAACGGTACTTCCTGCATCCAGAATTGTGACAGGTGTTTCTTAGGAGTACTAACACATGGATCAGAGTTCATGTATTACAATATATCTTAAAAGATAAGTGTGTTTAGATAGATAATGTAACCTTCTAGGCCTGCCCTACACATCAACCCGTAGTGAGACCTTTTAAAGCTGGAGGACTGCAGTGTTCCTGTGCAAGTGTAACCCCAGTGCACTGTTCAGTTATTCACTCACCGATTTTAGAAGGAAACAGCGTTTCGTCATCCAGCTGGTCCTGGACCCAGGTCATCAGGTAATCGATGTACTTTGGTGCGGAGCACTTGATGGGTTTCTTGATGTTCGTGCCATCTGCCCAGTGGTACTCGTACCTGGGGCGAGACAACGTGGCATTCAGCACCAGTGAATCATTCCTGATGGGACTGCAAGGCTGCTCCTCCTGCTCCCGGCGCTCCCACACCCTCCCAATGCCGTGCCCGGAGTCACCATCACCTGCTCCTCACCCGGCCTCCCCGCTGCAATCCTGCTCCATCGCTTCCTGCAGGCCTTCCCAAACTTCAGCCACGCTGCCACAGCAGCTGGCAACACTCCACATCTGCAGCAGCTGCCAGCCACACACATCAGACCCCTCCAATTTAGGGAATTTCTTTACGTTTGAAAACACTCTTACAAAATTCTGCATGGCTGAAAACCAAACTAGGTTAGCTCTCACCAGAGATCCCAAATTATGGCTCTTCTACAGACACGAGTAGGTTCCTAGGAATGCTGTTAAAAATTGGGAACTGACACAAAGTGCCTTTCATCTAGAAGAAGTTTGAAGCAATCTGTGCTAGTGGAAGGTGTCCTTGCCCAGGGCACGTGGTTAGAACAAGATGAGCCTTAAGGTCCCACCCTACTCAGTCTGGGATTCTGATTCTGTGGTTAAGAAAACTTCTAGGCTACGTACACAACCAGACAGAAACAGGTCCTCCTCAAATCCAGAATGGAACAGATATTTTGCCTGGCTTGGGGAATGCACCTGACACCAGTCCAGATGGTGGATAATCTTGGGAAGGTATTGCTTAAAAAACCCCAAACACGGGGAGTCTGACAATACCAGCTCCCAAGTGAACCACAGGGTTTGTATGTTAGCGATCGCACACGGGGTTTTATGCAAAGCTTAGCTGCATCTGATATATCTGTCCTCTTGATTTGTTTAGCAAATTCGGTTTTGATCAGAACAACTACTGGGGGAATATTTTCACCATAAACAAATTTGATGAGGGATTATGAAGGTGCTGCTCACAACAGGACAACCCCCTCCCCATTTTTGTAACAGCAATAAATCAGAGTCTGAAAGCATTTTAAAATTTTATCTAAGAACTCATGCAAAAATCCCAGACACACCAAACAGAGCATGTGTCTGGATTTATGAAAAAAACAGGATTTCTCACCACCCAATACTGTCCTAATACCAATATTTGAGTAGTATTCATATAGGACAAATATCAACACCTAGCTGAGGTACCAGAATCAGTCTGGAGCCAGAGCAAAACAACAGAGTTAGAGAGCAGGAAAAAGCACAAACACTGGATGTCTCAATAAAAGCATAAGCAAAATCCAAGATGGGCACAGGGATTCTTATCCAGACATCTACTATTTCTACAACACCTACAAGGAAGATTTTTGGTAAGCCCTAACGGAATGCCTGTATATAAAAACTTTAAATCTTCATTTAAGAAGCCCTCATTAATGTTTCAGGAAGAAAAAAAAGAAGGGGGGGAAAATTTTGATAATTAATTTACTTCCCAGGTTAAAGGAAAAAAAAACAAACACCAAACAAGTATAAACACAGACCAAAAAAAAAAACAACTTTCTATTCCTCACACCCTTAACAGAAGCTCAAATCCTTCTTTTCTTTCACATCTTTGCCACCTGACTCTGGTGCTCATCTCAGCTAGTCTCAAGTTTTTAAATGAAAAATCATCTCAAAAACTGCACCCAGCCAACAGTGTGAAAAACATGCTCTTACTTTGGGCCAGCAGACATCACAGGGCAGCTCTCCTCTGTGCAGAAGTCCGTGATGGTTCCATAGAGCATGTTGATCTGGTTGAAGAAGTCGACAGCTGAAAAGCACAGAAACCACTTGTTAGCACTCAGCAGCACAAGATGCCCACAGCCCAGACTGTAAAGCACAGGTTCTGGAACAGCTTTTGGAAAAAAAAAAAAAAACCACTTCATTGTTGTTGCTTTTCAAAGATCCATTATAAAAGAGATGCAGAATGCAACCGCCAACTTTCTGGAACAGCCTCCAGCAAGAAGTATTTAATTGTTCACTGCAGCAAAATCTTCAGTTGGAAGAAGAAAAAGCAAGGAGAAAGCCTAGTTATTTCCTTTCCTGAAAGTTTGGTCTATTTTATTACAGTCTCAAATTCTACTAGGCAAGCGTGGAATCACAGAAAGATTTTCAGCATACACTTTCCAACTCGAGGCAGCAGGTACTCATTAGGTGACAGTTGCTTCCCTCAGGCTTTGTATTCCAAAGGCCCACCTTTCCCAAGAACATTTCATACAATCCCAGACTGCTTCGGGTGCAAAGGGAATTTTAAGATCATCCAGTTCCATCCCTGCCATGGGCATGGACACCTTCCACCATCCCAGGCTGCTCCAAGCTCTGTCCAACCTGGCCTTGCACACTTCCAGGGATGGAGCAGCCACAGATTCTCTGGGCAATAGTGCCAGAGCCTCCCTACCCTCACAGGGAAGGATTTCTTCCTAATAGCCGATCTAACCCTAGTGTTGCAGTTGATGACTTCAAACTCTTTGAGAAGAAGGTTCTTTTCCAATAACTAAGAGCAGGTTCTGTCAGGAGGAACTGTGGCCACTGCAATCAGTTTGTAAGATCCACTTTATCTGCAGGTATCTTTCAGATGATAAGAGGCCAAGATTAGACAAACGTCACTGGAGCAAGTCACAGCTGCTGCTCAGCAGATGCAGGACACCACCCCTTGCTTCTCAAGTACCCACAGGAACTGTTAATTAAGTTTCCATTCCCTGCTCCCAGCAGAAACCACAACCCACTGTTTGCTTCAAGGCAAGCGTGTCCAGAAACCCCGCACAGGCTCCGACAAAATGACTTGATTATGACAAATCCCACACTTGGAAGTCTCAAAATCCACATGCACGTGAAGTCATTCCCTAAGACACCAGTCAGGCTGAGAGCTGAGCTGGAAGCAGCAGGGCACAGCACGTTTGGTTTTGTGCTCTCAGGGTCGAGCAGGGTAAAAGCAATGATTTGAAGTCACACATTTTGTCTCCTCATGAGATCTCTCTGTGAGCAGAAGGGGCTCACAGCCACTGCTGGTGCTCGATGTGGTGCAAGGATGCTGAGGGAAGGGAGCACTGCACCAGTTCACTCTTTAATTACACAGCTACAATTTTATTCCTGCTAATTCAGCAGTTAAGTCATTTGTGAAGGGAAAAAACTGCTGCCACACAGGAAAGCAGAGACACGCAGTGAAGGAACCACCAAAAGGGAAGGATGCCAGTAATACATGAAGCATGTTTAGCAATGCTTACTCACACAAGTGGGCTGGCTTTTTCTCTGCTCAGTTTTGCAATGCAGTGTGAATTAACTTTTGCAAAGGATGGTGTCGGCAATTCCAGCCTGCCCTGGAATTCCATTCCACCCCAGTGGCAACTGGGGCACCAGAGCACTGCATGACTGGTTGGGAACAGGAAGGTGGAAGTCAGTGTGACGGTTTCACTTCCCAAACATGTCAAAGAGCAAGAAGACAAAAAGATGGAACCACAGAAACAATTAGAGGACATTTAATTAAAGTATAATTTCTACTGCAGTGCACAATCAACCCCGTATCACCACTGGGGAATATCAAGCCTGAGAGGCAAAAGATGAGGAAGCACCCAGACAGGGCACAGAACCGGTGGCAGCCAGAGCTGCACAGGCTACAGAGTGCAAAGGGAGAATCCATTCTTCAGGAGCAGAGGGCAAAATTCATGCAGCAGGGAGAGGGAGGAGGAGGAAACAAGGTCAAGCAATCAGAAAACGCTAATTTAGGCATCATTGTTTGGCCTGCAAGCAGAGAGTTTGGACAAACAGCTTTAGAGGAAGTGAAAAGAATGACATCAGAGACTTACTAGAGCAAAGGCTCAAAACTTGGTAGGAAGTAAAGGAACTAACTTTAGGAAGATTACAAACCCCATTAGAATCGCAGAATCATTCAGGTTGGAAAAGACCTCTGAGATCATCAAGTCCAACCTGTGGCTGACCCCCACACGTAGCTGTTCCCTGAACATCTCCAGGGATGGGGACTCCAACACCTTCAATGCTTGACAATGTTTTCCACGAAGGAACTCTTCCCGATGTCCAACCTGAACCCTGAGGCTGTTTCCAGTCACCCCGTCCCTGTTCCCTGGGAGCAAAGCCTGACCCTCACCTGGCTGCACCCTCCTGTCAGGGAGTGCTAGAGAGCAAGGGCCTTCAACCCCTCTTTTCTCCAGGAATACAACGGGACACACAGCTGCCCTCCCACAAGCGTCAGCCCACTTTCAACACCTCCACGATGAAGAAAAGGCCAGTGACTCACTGTTAACTGCAACCCATTCATTTAAATCTTCCCCCTCTGGAAGCATCACAGCCATCCGGAGGTTGCCGCTTCCCAGCGTGGCCTCGGCATGTTTTAGCAGCTCGTACTGATGAGAGCCCTCGGGAATATTCTTCTTTGGTTTGAAGGTTTTGGAAGAGCGACTACCACTGCAAAAGAAAGAGGAAATACTTATAGAGACCTTTTGGAACAGGAAGTAAAAAGGAAAACAAGCAGACCAGTGCCAGGTAAGGACAAGATTAACATTAAATACTTCACCCACTCACGTATTTTCATATTGCAACAGGGTATTTACCAAAAACTTGGATGCTACAGTAGCAGGTATTCTGACTTTCTTAAACCATTTTCTGACCCAATCACTTCCTTAACTAAAATTTTCATGGACTGGCTTAGAAAAAAACATTTAGACATTTGAATTTTAAACCACGGCAGTAAGCCTGGATGGCACGTGAGCCCCTAACATGTCAGAAACGTGATGTGTAGAATTAAATATTTGCAGGGAAGTGTCAAATGACTCAATATTTGTGAGTATTTTTGTGTATGAGCTGAGAAAATACTTCTGTCAGAACAGGCAAACTGAGCTCTGAATTCCAGTGTAGTGGAAAGTTGTGAAACCCAGACAGCACAATTCTCATTAAAATTTTATCCAGATCTCGTTTCTTTTTATAAAGACTTGGCCAACGTTTCACCATCTCTCTAAGGACCAAACACAACGTTTTACTGGTGGGGTGCAAGTGTTGTCTCTTCTTAGGGAGACATTCTCCCCTGTGAGAGAGGTGAGGCTCTGGCACAGGTTGCCCAGAGAAGCTGTGGCTGCCCCATCCCTGGAAGTGTCCAAGGCCAGGCTGGAGGGGGCTTGGAGAAACCTGGGTAGTGGAAGCTGTCCCTGGCCATGGCAGGGGGTTGGAACGAGATGGGCTTTGAGGTCACTTCTAACACAAACCATGTTGGGATTCTGTTCTACGGTCCCAGAGCTGCTCTGACACTCCAGGACTCCGAAGGAGTGGCAGCATCCTCCCCTTCCCACAGGCCTCTGAAGTAGTCCTGGGTGTTGTGAAGAAGGGCTTGGCTGGATTTCCAGGGATCCTGGGATGGTGCACCCACACAGCCGTGTACAGTCACATGGACACCCGACCAACACCAGTGCAGCCTGCTGCTAAACGCAACCAGGAGCCAGAAGGAGAAGGAGGGAACATCCTGCTCCTGTCTGTTCTGTTACAGGACACTTCTAGCTGCTTCTAGGCATCTGCACCTCACCCTAAGCCAGGATACCAGACACAAATCTGAGTAAAATAATTGCCTCCCAGTGGGAGTGAAAAGCTTCTGTGGCTCAAGGAGTTGCTGTCACCTCCCACCTGCATCTGGTGCCAGGCCAGGCTCAAACCAGCTCTGAACAAAGAAGAAACTGAAAAAAAAAAACCCCAACAAACAAAACCCCCAAGTCTCCTGACTGACTACTTCACTTAAACCCCAATTATTTTCTTTTCAGGAACACAGCCACTTTAGAGGCACTTTGCCAACATGAGGAGTGAAAATACAACCTCAAACATCTGGAGAGCAGAAGAGACTGGGATCATTATCTTTCCACATGTGTCAGCATAAGCAGAAGGAACCCAGCACAAGCTAAACACAACCTGGAAAAAGGTTTTGAAATAACTAACCCAAGCAACTGTTTGTATTTTAGCACAAAGAGTAAGCCCAACAAAGGGACGAGGGTTTGGGAACAGGGCACAAGGAAAGCATGGTGAAGGAATTCCCTAAGTAAGGAGTTTATTCTGAGAAACTCTGAGTAGGAATTTACCATACCCACCCCAGCTCATGAGCCTGCCTGAGAATGCACCAAGTCACTGCAGATCTGTTGGATACCCTGCACAGATCTACAGTCAAGGAAGCAGAAAATGCAACATGTTGGAAAAAGCTTTAGGTAGCATTTAATCCCTGCTCTCCTCTTCCCAGAAACAAGGGGAGTTCTTCCCATAAGCCATCAAAGGCTGTCATAACAGAATGAACTACTACTCTAAACAAGCCATTCCATCTTTGCCTCCAACACCTTTCTGATCCCTGTTTTCCAAATACAGCACAGACAACCTAAAACAAGAGGAAATGGTCTCACACAAAAGGCAGGCAGGCATCCAAAAGGAAAAGTCATTAGGATAACTGCAGCCTGGTAGTCATTGCGTGCTATGGAAATACCTGCAATTTTGGCAATAAATTATCAGAATTCCCTGCATTTATGCAGTTCACTGAAGCCAGTTAACACACTCCCTGAGACACAGCTCAGAGACAGCCTAATGCAGCCTCTCTAAGCCAAAATCTTTATAGGAGGTGGTTTTCCTTAGAAAGTCTGGTTAAAAATACTGCATTAGTAAGCAATATTCCAATTACCTTACAAGTCTAGCATCTCTCCTATTATTTAACCAAAAAACCCCCCCCTCCTTTTTCCTATTATGCCAATCTGTTTCATGTGATGGATTCAGAAAGTTGTCTTCACCCAAGTCTATTTCCTCAACTCCTTGAGCAAGCAGTGAACAAATTTACTTTAAGGAGTTCTGCCTGGAGGCCAACAATACACACAAACATCCACGTCTGGGTCATGTGTGACATTTTATTTTCAGCTACATTCCATAATAGAATTCGCCATTTCTGTCGAGGTTTTAAAATGCTCTAAGATAATAGGCAGCACCTGCTTTTTCCTGTTAAGAGTCTCTGAGCTCTCCTTCATATTAATGCAGAAGGGAGAGGGGACAGAGAAACCAATGAAGATCCCATTTTCCTTGGACATAAAAAGGTCACAAAACAGGGAGCACGTTGCACCATCCCCACTATGCGCCACAACCAACATGCAGCCCTCCAAGGAGAGCTGACTTCTCGAGAAATTCCTGCGATTCCAAGGAAGCTTTGCTCCCTTCACTCCCACATCCGATGTTTCCAGCAAAGGATGCCCCGCTATTTTTGCAGGGAGCTGCAATGCCAGCAGTGCCAGCTGCAGCCTGGCCCAGCACTAAATGAGGAACTGTGTCTGAGGCTGTGTGCGGAAGCGGGGCTCGGCAAGCCCTTCCCACCCGCGGGAGCCCACGCAGCCACGTCACAACTCTCCTGGAAGCAAGAACAACACATTTCCTCCAAAGCTGTCATTTTAGCCACTCATCTGCCGGCAGAGGGTGGGTTTTGTGATGCACATTCTGCAGGCTGTTCTGTCTCAGGCTGGCAAGAGGACGTTTCCAGAAGAAAGGAAAAATTTGAGGTGTTCTGCTCACCCCACACTGCCTCGACAGCTCATCTCAGCTTCAAACGCAGCACTGGAAGACGTCCTGTGCTCAAAGCAGCTTAAATATCCAGCCTCAGCTCTTGATAAATCTCCCAGTAACAGCTCCCAGGAGAAGCCTTTGGGCTGGCCTAGGTTAAACCTCCTCAGTCCCACCATTTGTCCACAGTGCCTTTCAGGAGAGATTTTTATCCATTTGCAGCAAGTCTGGGGGAAACCTGAATTAAACCAGGTAAGTTTAGGCTTCTTATCCATAAAAGCTAACCCTTCACAGCTTGTTCTCACCACAGAGCTAACCTCAGGCTCTCACCTGCCGTGCAGGGGCAGCATTTTCAGCATACACCCGCCACCCATGTTCCTCTAACTCCTCCCCTTTGCTCAGGCCCCCTTCCTTGGGGTAAGGAGTGACTGACCAACTCCTGCAAGTACAGCTGTACTACTCAGCGTCTCCCCAAAGCCATCACCACCACGGCCAGGCTGAAATAAGCCCTTCAAAGTATTTGGAAAAGCTCAAGAGAGTCTCAAAGCGCTGAACTCAAGACCGTGCACAGAACATTTACACAGGGCATGGAAACTTTTCCTATTTTAACTCCTGCTTTTTCACCTTCAAAGGCCTTTACAAGCACTAATTAATCCTCACAAGGTATCTTTAAAGTAGGAATCATTAGTGTCTCGTTACACAGGGAAACTGAGGCAGCAACTCACTGCCACAGGCCAACAAGTGAGTTTATCAGAGAAGCCCCCAAGTTTTACCTCTGCACTTCTTTGTCTCCCTTCTCCTGCTGTGCTTCTTTTTAAATACAGAAACACTCTGAGACAAGACGCAAATTCCAGAAAAGCAAACATTTCCAGCCTTTAAACAATAATACAGGCCTTCAAATGTAACATCCTGCTAAGAATAGAAACATCAGAGGAAGATAGGTTTGTTTCCACCAGCCAAAAGGTCAACACAGAAATTAAACTAAAAGCTCAAGCTACTTTTTGACAGTGAAATCAATAGCTGCAGCCTTTAAATACGTTTTCCCTGTGACAACCACAGCATCAGAAAGACAGCAGGTAAAATTAAGCTGAACGTGTTCAAAATCTGCACTTGATGAGATTGAACTTGAGCACTTCTATTTATAAAACAGAATAGTCACAACATTTCACAGTAGAGAGTGTGAGAGCAAAGCATTGCTTCCTTCAGCTCTTTACAGCACCAAAAAGTCAACTTTTTCCAATCCAATTCCCATTCACTGCAGTAAGCCTGTCTCAGTCCCATCACTTGAATCTGCGGGTAACAAAAGCAAGGCAAGAGTTCAGGATGCATTCCATGCAGCAGCTCTGGGAAGCAGTTAGGAGCTGCCAACTCCTCACACAGTTGCTCTCCCAAAGGGTAAGGCAATGGTTTGAAAGCAATTCCAGGCCTAGAGCTTTTGTTTTGGTTTAAGGAGGAATCACTGCCACTGACTTGAAAAATTTCCCCAGACACATGGTCATTCCTATAGGAACAGAATACACGGAGTTTATTTTTTATTAATGCACCACGGAGTAACTTCAGTTCTCTGTAGGCTTTTGAACCTAAAGATGCTTCTCAAGGGGTATAGTACTTCCTTTCACTGGAGTACTGACAGGGAAATCAATGTTTCCATGAGATTTTGCATTCTCTACCCATTGAGGTGGGGACTGAAATCTGGCTTCCCCTTCTAGGAAAAAACGCTGTTTTCACAGACTTAAGTTTCCTACAGATTGGCAGATGAAAAAGGCACAATCTCATGAACAGCTCTTAAAAAACACATTATACACAAGATTCTACACGTTAAAAGAGCAGATGTTTATCGGATGACTCACATCCAGGAAAGAGAAAGTTATTTAAGGTAGCCTTAAGGAACGCTTTTGCTTGCCCCAGCCACCACCCCGCAGTGTCAAAGCCAACATAACCCATACACATCCACATTCTTAAAATGCCATTTTTTCTATTAAACATACACAGTTTAGAGTCAGTGACTTCGAGCCAATGTGGGAATGGTCCAGCACAACTCTTACACACACCCGAACACAAACCTTTGCTGGCTGAGCTCTGAGCAGGGGACAAGTGTGCGGCGTTTGAGGAATGGTCACTTCCCTGTGCCCTCATTCCCCCTGCAGCGGCACAGTGCCAAACCCACGAGGATGTTAGGCGGCCACAGCCTGTTTTCCAGCCAAGCCAGGCACCCACGCTTCCCTCTGCCTCCGTTTTCCCCTCTGCAGGCTGAGAAAGTGCCTGTAAACAAGCGGGAGGTGTTGTGCTACAGCACTCGTGTCTGCTGCAACCCCACCCAATGGTGTTCCTGCAGTTTACCCACAACCCTTCTCCCAAGTAATCACAATTCCCAGTGCAAGGAACAAGCAAGCGTCCAGAATCCCATCCCATGACCGGGAAATCATCATCAGTTTGCTATGCCTACAACCAAAATAAATTCCCTTGTTTCATTTACAACGCATTCATTTAATACACTTTCATCTCCTGGAAAATCCTCAAAATAAACAAAGCAAGTCACAGTTGCCCTCACTGGATACTACCAGAGCCCTGTCTGTGCACTCCAAACACAATTAAACTACTCCCAAGGCAGCCAATGGTTGCGGAAGTGACTCAACCTCTCCTGCCCTGTTCCCTGCAGGATTAACAGAGAGGGGCAGGCCAGAGCCACAGACAGCAGTATCCAGCCGTATCCATCACAGAAGAGCTTGGATCAAAGTTTTCCAGGCAATCGTGCCCTCCTGATTTGCAGAGACAGGCACGGGGACAGCTCAGGAGCTGGAACGTGTCCGTGGCACAAAACCCACAGCCTCCCCAGAGGCTCACTGAGAGTGTTTTATGGATGTCACTGCACTGCCACTCCCAAGTGTCCCAGACTTTTTCCTAGAGTTTTAAGACCACCAAACTTGAAACACATTTTCACTCCGATTAGCAACACAGAAGCCTGCAGCAGAGACCCAAGTACCTCCCTGCATCTTCTCCTCTTCCTGACATCCATTTGATATCCTGTGGCATGAGAAGAATCAAGATTATCCCAAACATTTTGCTGCACACTCCCAGGAATCCACTGATCACCTTGAGGCAAACACAATGCTGTCTTCACCCACAAAATTTCAAGCTTACTACAAACAGACTTTATATTTTTAAGAAAGGTGAGCACTTATCTTGGCTGTTCTGTTGGGTCTTTTCAATCACAGTGAGGTTCCTCAACTATTTCAATATTAACACTTACTGTGGACATACACACACATCCCTTCGTGGAATCGTACAGAATAATCCAAACTAGATTTATTTCTTCTAATATCCTAATATTCACATGGTACTTGTTTAAAAGAGCGGGCTACTGGAGCTTTGAAGACGGTAAACATGAAGTACTCCTTTTCCAACTGCTTTGTTCTTTCCTGTGAGATGGAGCTCACTATTTTGAACATTTCAGCCCCTAATTAAGCTCCCTGCAAGCTAAACAGCACTATTCCCTCACTAATGTTCCCCTCTTTTCTCAGGGATCCCTTATTTCTGTCAATTAGCATCATCTCACTCAAAAAGGAGGGCGCAGCATGACCTCCAACTCAAGCCAGAACTTCACCCAGTAATATTTCCAAGTTTAGTTTCCAAAAAGGTTCAAACCTCTTTACTGCAGGAATGTACCTAATACACCATTCAGTGGACACAACCACACTTGTTTGTTTTTTTTTTTTAACCTACCTTTCCCCCTATATAAAATCGAGCAATTCATAAAAGAAACACAAGGAAATATGTAAAGCTCCAAGTCTGGGTTGCTCCTTTCAGTGACGCATGGATGGCATTCCAAGGTAGGACCCTGGAAGTGTTTACAAAGAAGGAAGGTTTACTAAACCATTTACATAGGCACGAAGGAGCTCAAGATCTTTCCCCAAGTAACTGAGAATATCCTGGAGAGCCCCAGCCCATCTCAGGCAGCCTGACAAGCTGCCAGTCCCTTGAAGCATCCCTTGGCTGCTGGGAGGAGGCAAAGGGGGGGCGCGCCCAAGAAATACAGCAGGTGATGGATGAGCAGTGTCTGCCTCCATGTGATTCCTTTACTCCAGCACTTCTTCCGTGTAATAAACAGGGACCACAAAAGGTGTCCGCTGCTTTCCACAGCAAACTGCTCCTCCTGCCTCGCAGATTTCCTTACATTCAGCTGAATTATCTGTCTGTCCATGACTAATGCCCTCTGCATTCCAAGCTGCTGCTAACAGTCACACCCTGTAAATACATTTACAAGTAGGAAGCAGAGCTTTGCAGAAAGCCATCTACGACCCACTGAGAGTGATAAATTGCAGTAATAAAAGCTTGGCTCTAGCATCAAATTAGATCCTTACTTGTACACCAAATATAGTGCTTGGAGAACATGCCTCAGAACATGGATGGCTTCCCAAAATGCTGATCAGTGCTTTTGGAAACTGATGCTTAATGAATGACTAAAGCAAATCTGGTCATACAACCTAAGAAATCACATCAGGGCTTTTCTAAAGGAAGAAAAAAAAGACTTAACGGAACAGTTTAAGACAGTCTTCCATCCTTTTAAACACAATAAAAAGAACCATCTCTTCATGTGCTTAGGGAACAGGCAGTTAAAGGAGAAATTTAACTAAATTTTCATGAGGCAAGAGTCACTTTAGCACTTTGTAAAAGGCTGCCCTTTACTGTAACCCCCAAGCAAAACAGGCTGAGGATAGGAACGTGGCAAAGGACAAATACTCGGCAACTTCCCAACGGAAAATCTCAAACAGAGAGGGGAGATTACACTTACACTTGGATTAATAGGCAAAATGGGGTCTAGATCCAGGAACTAACAATCATTAGAGGCAAGAAATGACACAGAGAACAACAGGAAGAAGGAATGGACAGGAGGCAGCAATGAATAATCTAACAGCTTTCCAAAAATACGCTGCATTATCTCAGCCCCAAGTATTTCTTACACAACCCCCACATTTAATAAAATCCTGCATGTGCCATGTGTAACTATCTTCAGGAAAATTTGCTTATCTCTTCCAAAGTATCTCATCAGGAAAACCCACAGGTTTGGAGCATCTGAGAGGGAAGGACTGCTCCTACATAGACAGGAGCACATTTCTTTTGAAATTATTTACGCTTAAGCATTTAACAGTTGAGCCCAAAGTCGGTTTAACTGTTCTATGAATTTAAACATTCAGACTTTTCCTCTTTTATTTCTTCCACTCCCACTGCAGCAAGAAATTTTAAGAAGAGCTGTCAATCACAAAAGTTAATGATGGGACACTAGAGAAGCTGAAGGTACGCCTCAGTGTTTGAAAAAGCAATATTTTGTGGCAATAAAGTAAAATACAAAGTAATGCCATTTTGATTCCTGGATCCAGAACACTGAGCAAGTCCCTAAAACAATTAATCCATTCAAGCAAAACTAGGACTGTGCTACTGAAGTTGGGAAAAACACAAAGTACCAGGTACTGAAACAAAAAAAAATATAGGTTATTTCATAAAGGTCAAAGTAGAGAACCCACCAAATCATTATCTGGGTTGAAATGACTTCTGTATCACAACTCAGTTGTCTCGATTTTTAGCAAAAGAGGAATTTACCAAAGCTTAGCTAAGCTCATTTGTTCTGTTTGTCATAAAGAAAGGAATTAGACTTGTGATAAAGACAACAAATCCAGGCATTATGAGTCCTTATCTGCAAGATGTTCTCCTTTAAGTGAGGAAGGGATTAAGATTTTGTACGTCATTATCTCAAGGACACAAGCAATTAACTCCAGAGGCAAGTGACCACACTGAAAGATGAAGTGGTGCAAGGCCAGACTACAACAACAACAACACAAAAACAAGCAAAAAACCCCCAAAAACCCCAAACGAACAAAAAACCCAAAAACAAAAAACCAAACAAATAAACAAAAAAAAAAAACAAGTAAACCTCAACTAAAACTCAAGTGAACCATGGACTGGATCCCTTCAGGTATGTAAGAATACCAAACAGAAAGGAATGCCAAGGATCAGCTGTGAACTGCAGAAGGAAGAGAAGAGTGGGTAAACAAGGTAGAAGTGTCCTCACACACCAGAAAAAAGCCAGAAGCAAAGCTGGGACAAGAAGCTAAAGTCACAGTTGGATTTCAGGGAGAAAAAAAAAAAAAACACGAGAAGAGCAAGTGAACTCACTTACACAGACTGCTTTTAAAAGTATGAAAATGCATTTGCATGCAAAAAGTACTGTTACCTTCATGAATTCTCAGGGTGGGACTGGCACACAAAATTACCATGTACTCCTCATGAACTGACTGACTGCTGACTCAGGCTAAGGATTTGAAACGGGAAGCAAAGCCTTGAATCAAATAGAGATGCACCACACTTTTTATCTAAGCTCACCAAGAAATTAGAAGTCATTTCAAACTTACTTAATTTCTCCAGGAACCAATTTAAGCTGCATGGACACATGCAAATCCTCAGCTCTCATTCCCTCCTTTCACATTCCCTCCTCAAAATATCGACCCAAGCAGCAGTGCCCTGGGAAAGCATCTGGGAGATCTGTACACAGAGATGACAAAGCAAAGCACTGGATCCCCACAATCATCCATCAGGAAATGTAAAAGCAAGAGAAATTTTTCCAAGTCTGTGAAAAGTAATAGTCATACTCAGTTCTAGCTGAAAAGAGATTTTATAGCAGCTGAATTTATAACCCCCAGTCTCCTTGTGTATTCAAAAGGAAAAAAAAAAAAAAAACCCAAAAAACAAAAAAGAGCAAAAGCCAAGCAGCAACTTCATCGTAGCTCAAGTCCAATAGGAAGTGGCTTAGTTTACAAATACTAAAAGCATCGCAAAGCACATCCTGCGGTTTAGGCTGATTTGTGGGTCAGAGGCTTATTGATAGCTCTGGCAGCCAGATCTGCCTTGTTGCTTACGAGGGAAGACTTAAAGTGGCCAAATTTAACGCAGTTATTTACTTCTCTAAGGAAAACAAGCAGCTTCATTCTGTCAGGCTCTTACAACCCTCCAGCCACTCACCGCCTGGCGGACAAATGCTTCTAATGTTTTATCCTTTTTCAAACAAGATAAAAAAGATTGTGTATGTCTCAGGACAGCATGAGGTGAAAACTGTGAAACTGTGTTACCACGAAGAGGCCTGTAATGGTTTGGTTTGTTTACTAAACTACCACAAGGCCCTAAATCCAAAGCCCCGTCTGAAAAGTAAAAGGTGACAAAGGCATTTGATGAAGACCAAAATCCCAGCCACTCTCCAGCGCATTAATCACCCCCAAAACTGAGCTTGTTCCACCACTCCTCCCTGCAATGAGCTAATGGCATTGGCTCGCTTATGCTGCAAACACAGAGGGAAGGACAAACAAGGGAAAACAATCGTGGCATAAAAACAAACAATTAGGAAGCAATTAAGATCGGACATCACTGCGGATGTAGTAAACACAACTTTCACACTGAACAATGCCTTTCTTCCTATGCTTTTTTTTTTTTCCATTACAAACGAATGTTCCTGAGTAGGAGCTATCTAACAACATTTAGAAGCAACAATCACTCGTTTCACCTACTGCATGTTCCCAAAACACAGCACTAGGGGCAAACGTTGTTTTTCCAAGTGCCAGGCCAATTGCAGACACCTAAGAGCCTGAACTGGTCTGCACAGCTCTGTGACTCCGAGGCAGACTCATTCTTGCAGAAATAAAAGCCAGGCAGCAGCTTCCTTGCTCTCTACCTCCAACCTCACTGATAAGGCAGCAGCACTCCATTATCTGACACCCTAAACCCCACGTTTTACTTTGCTTTAAGTTCATTGTCAGAGCTGATTCCATTTAAACCCCACCACTACAGAATACTTCTGCTTTCCTCAAACCTCAAAATTTCTTCATAACTCAAAAGTTACCAAGGCTTAAAAAAAAAAATTCTTTGGGAAGCTGGAAATAGCTTTACAGTTCTCTCTCCAATTTACTTGTGGGAAAACTCAAGAGACTTCTCAATCCTCCTCCTTAAAAAAAAAAACAAAAACACAAAAAAACCCAGGAACTGGACACATCACTAGTGGTACCAGTCAAGCAGCTGATTTTACATTAACAAATTCCTGTGTGGAGAGCCCCTGGTCTGATCCCACAGTAGCCTTATGCTCCTCAAGCTAAAACTGAAGTAAACAAATACATTGAAACATGGGGGGAAAATTCTAGATGTTCACTGTATTTCCCATTTCTAACAGTTTGCAAATGCCTGCACGCATTGATTTTTCCATGAGCAAATCCCAGTTTAGGGGTGCCTACCAGTCCTCTGTGGGAGTCCTTGATCAAGAGGAGATAAATACATCTCCAACAGTATGGAAGGAGCACTCACAAAGCACTCAGCTGCTACACTGCCCACATTATGAAGGGAATTCCTTGGACGAGGAGCAGCATCTCGGCACCTTGGGAAGCTGAGGAAGGGACAAAAGCAAACAGCCCTGATGTTCTCCAAGAGCAGGAGCAGCCTAAGGAATTGGAAAGGCCACACTGCTTGTCCATCTGGAAACAAACCCATCAGCTCCAATTTTGGCTTTATTCTGCAAGAGATGTAAGGGGGGAAAAAAAATGTAATGCCTCGCTACACCTTCTGCACATATATTTACACACAAAGTATGATTTAAATTAAAAAAAAAAAACAAAACAAAAAAAAAACCCAAAAAACAAACCCAAAACAACAAACCATGTGGGGCATCAGAAGCAGCTGCCAGGCTCCACTGTGCTGTAGAACAAGGCAGAGAAGGAAGAGCACATCTTCCCTCAGTTTGGTTTACAAGTTAACTTGGCCTTCACTCACCAACATACGTGCCCCCAACAGCAGGCACTCACCCTCGCTCACCTCCAGCAGCTCCTCGTCCTTCCAAGAAGGCAACAACTACTTAAATCAATCTCTGTTTTCAAAAAAACCCTGTGCTGGAATCTTCGGAGAGGGATTCACTAATCCAAAGATAGGAGTTCTGTGGGGCTTTTTAAAAGAAAAGACAGTTTCAGAACTTCAATAATAAATCTGAATCTTTTCCTTTTATAAATAAATGGTTTTCATCTAGCTTCCTCTTTATGTAAGCCTTGTCAGCAGAGGATAACACAAGCATGTTACCATCTGGCACGCCCACCAGAACTATCTTTAATTTTTTTCCTTGGAGACGTAAGCTAAAGTACCTGCAACTACGCTGTAATTTCCTTTTAGAGAGAACTTACCAAGCAGTGTTTTTTTGGAACTGGAAGTATTTTCTAGTCCAAGTCCCATTTTTAAATAATTTTCAAAGACTCAGGATAACTCAGCGAACCATTGGAGAGGTTTATAAAGTCTTTTCAGAAAGGAAGAAACGGATCAGAAAGAGAAAACCACGGCGCTGAAAACAACAATTGCTGTCAAAACCGAGTTGTATTAATTCAGTGACTCGCCTCACAAGACAGTCTTTTTATAGTGTTCCCCATAAGCAGAGAAGACAATGGCTCCCCTTGATTTTATTTTCCCCCCCACGTAACTGGCCCTAGCAACAGGGAAGAATAGCCACGGATTTGTCAGTGGACAAGGCCCGTGCAAGGGGGGCCCCACACACGCCGTGTTATCCAAGCACAATCCCCCTGTTATTTGACAACAAGGAAGCCTGCGGGAGAACGCAGCTTCTGGCACCGTGCTGGGTGTCAGACTGACAAGCTGCAGCCCAGTCCCCGATGATAAACCTGCACGACAGGTTCGGAAACCTTCCCGCTGCACAAAGACAATCCTCCCCGCTGCAGCGTCCTCACGGCCAGCCCCAAACTGAGTCAGCTCACTAAAGGACAGCAGTGTCACTGAGGCAGGGACAACAGACACCGCTGGCACCTCCACACGCAGACACAGGGGTGAAAGAATACTACGAAAGTTACAAGTGCCACACAGACATGGGGGGGTTTGCAGCTCAAACTGCAGGGTGGCGTGATTAAACCCGCAGACATCCATGCACCACCTTGGAATAACTCTTATCAAGCCAAAATTCAAGTCTAACAAAAGGTGATGCTAACCTTCTGGACCCCTAAAAAAAAAGCCAACAGACGAAAAAAAGAAAAAAAAAAAAGGCACCAAAACTCTGTGTCAGCAACACAGAAAGTTTCCCTGGTCGCTTTGAGGCCTAGCAGGCATATTTTCTTTTTCTTTTTTTTTTTTTTTAACCCATTTCTAGACTGCAGATGAGCAAATTAGGTGCCATCTACAGCACTCTGCCAACAACAGCTGAGGCAGCTTTGCCAACATTTCTAGCTTTGCCATGCACTAGCTCAAGTTTCCATTTCTGTATTTCATCCAGAAGGACCGCTTGGAACAATGGAGGTGGGTATAAAAGTTTGCTTTCCTAGGTTTCAGAAGGGTCTGAAAAAAGAAACAAGTATCTCATTATTGCTCGTGACAGAGGGTGGAGGGTTTCATGCTTTCCCATTCCCAGTTCGCCAAATGCCACGGAGAGGGAGGCTCTCTAATTTGCAAACCAGACTCCCGGGACACTCGAAATCCTGTCCCCTCTTCTCCACCGTGGCAGCTGGGAATTACGAAGGAGGGGGACAGCTGGGCTTCTCATTAGGGGCACCGCGCCTCCATCCACGGACGATCATCTACACCCATCTCCCGTTCGCAGCTGAGAGGTGCCTTTCACAATCCCCCCGGAGCACGACAGGACAGCGGGCTGGGCACGGCAGAGTTAAAAGATAAATACCAAGGGAGGGACTGAGGAGGAAGCCAACGCCAGGGTTATTTGTCTCCATGAGAACACAACTTACTAGAACACTCCAGCTCCGAGATAAAGTCTCTTCTCTGAGCCCAGGCCACGTTTACATCTGCTGGTTATCAATGTAAGGCTCGAAGGACTGTCAGATATCCCGGCAGCAGTCCCGCGAGCTGCTCGCACGGAACCCGGAGTGTGCGGGAACAAGGCCCTAATGCAGCTTGGCTCTTCCAGGGTGCCTTTTTCTGCTGCCTCGATCGCCCTTCCTTCCCTAGAGCGCATCTTCGCCTTAACTAATAGGTCACTGAACCGGTTTATGTTAATTGTCACAAGTACCTCGTCTTTGTTTCCAAGGGGAGGGACCGAAGTTCACTGGGTTCTTGCCCACGAAGCAAAATTTCAAGAAGTGGGGCTCTGCACGCACCTGAATCACCGCCGACTCCCGAGGGAGCTCTTTCCTGCCGCAGTGAAGCCTGGCCCGGTCCTCAGCAGGGCTGCGGCCGCCGGGGAGCCCCACCTGCCCTATCACCTGCACCGGGGTTCACTTCCACACGCCAGCTCCTAACTCAGCTGCGGCACCCAACTCTACGGCACCAACCTCTGCCCGCCAGAAATGAGAAACCCGCGTGAAAATATCATAAAAGCTCAGGGAGACCCCTCGGGTGGGTGTTCGACCCCGAGCCCGCCCTCACCTACCCAGCGACACCCCTTCGCCGGGCAGCACGGCGCTCACCAGGGAGGTCCCCCGGGCTGGTGATTCGTGGCTGTTTCCAAACTCGTATCCGTGAGTGGAAGCCGTGCGGGAAGGGGAAGCCCGGCTCGCCCGCCCTCCAAACGCCCTCACGGCGCGGCGGCCTCGCCGCTCCCTGCCGGCGGAGCGGAGCGGGGCGGCTGCTCCCGGAGCCGCCGGGGGGCCGGGGCACAAAGGGAGGGAGAGAGCGGGGAGCGGACAGAGCGGGCGCCAGGCCGGCGGGGAGCAGCGAGCGGGCGGCGGCCGCTCGGCGGTCTGTGCTGCCCTGCCCTGCCCGGTGGGACGGCGCAGAGCCAGAGGAAAGGACCCCCCGCACCCCGCGGGTACTCACAACAAGAAGCTCATGGCGATGGCGGCGGAGCGGGACCGGCGGCTGCCTGTGCTCGGCGCGGCTCGGCTCCCAATGGCAGCGGCGGCGGCGGAGGGCGGGAGGGTGCGGGGAGAGCGCCGCGGGGCGGGGACACGGCCGGCCCGGCCGCCATCGCCCCCAGCGGCCCCCGCGCCGTCGCCACCGCCTCCTCCCTCAGAGCTGCGGAGCTCCGGCAACTCCGGCCTCCCCTCACGGCCGTGGGGCTCTTCAGGAGTCCTTTCATGGCCCCGGGCACGGCCATCGCACTCGGGCGTCCCCTCACAGCCATCTCGCCGCGCCGGCCCCTCAGAGACGCCTGTGTGAGTGCCCCCAGTAGCTCCATGGAAAAGGGGATCTCCTGCCCCTCCAGAGCTCCCTTTCTCTTCAGAGACCACCATGAACCGGCCTCCCTCATGACACTTCCCTGGAAACTGATACCCCCTGCCCCTCCAGAGCTCCCTTTCTCTTCAGAGACCACCGCCCCCCCCGCCCAAGACGCTTCCCTGGAAACTGGCAGCCCCTGCCCCTCCAGACCCCCCCTTCTCACCTCAGGACAAAGAGAGCCAGGGACCAGTCCACAGGTCACCACCACTACCAGAAAAAGAAGGGAATGGTATTAAGGGCGTTGCTGCCCTCCTCATCGAACTCTTTTTTAAACAAAATGTGACAAAAGGGATTCTAATGTTTCTTAATATTTGATTTCTTAGCAATTTCTGACTGGGCTGGTGGTGGCAAGTGGTGAGCAAAGGAGGGGCACCCCTCTGGTGACACTATGGGCTGCTGAGATTAAAAAAAAAAACGGAGGTAAAAAAAGCACAGTTTTTAAAATAAACCCTTGGCAGGCAGATTTAGTCACATCCCAGTGTTCTTTATGGCAGAAATTGCAATCCCGGGGTATAATTTACACGCAAAAATCTGGCTCTGTCTAGGTCAGCAAGAAGCCACATTTTGGAGAAGGCGCAGGGCAGGCAGCACGATACCCAGGGATTCCCTCCTGCCGCAAGGGAATTTGGCCATCCCAAAAACCTCACGCTGCTGCAGGTAGGCCAGAGGAAAACCTGATGACTTTCGGATTTATCGGGCAAATTCAGCACATCTAAACAGGCTGTATACAATCCCACACAACGCTAACTTTCCATAAGACACGTCAGGAGTTTCAGCTCTAACGCCTTAGGTGTCCACACTGACAGTCATCTGCTTCCCTCACGCTTTTAAATGCTGAAACTGCATTTTCCACTCCCTGTCCTTCAGACTAAGACAAAATGCCAGGTCAGTGTGCTTCTAAGTAAACTAAAATTATACAGCTGGTTTTAGGACACCTTTAAAATCCAGTGGTTTACTGTGCAGGTGTAATCAAAAAGCATTTCACAAGGTTTGCAATTCTCCTTTTGACTGTATTAGCCAAAGCGTGGAATCCGTCTCGGGTCGCTTTGTAAAAAATGATGTCAGACTAAGTTTGCCACGTAAATCAAACAGAAATACATCACTGATCTTTCTGGCACATTCCTGTTGGGACACGAACAACCTCCATTCCCCGTTCCCACCCATACACTTCCTTCTACCCACAGAGCGTTTCACTTCAGCAGCAAGCTAAAATTAAATGCTGGTTACTGCAGTAGGAAATACTTGGCCAGGAGAGACGCTTATGTAACGTGCAGGCTTTATGTCTCACGTTAATATCGGGCTGCTGGGATGGCTGAGGGTCACATGAAGGGCTCTCCTCAGCCGCTGCCGACCCGAGGGGCTGGCAGGGAGCTGCAGCCTTACGCAAGGAGGCACGGCCCGCGCTCCCCTGGCCTCGCCTCTGTCATCTCCGTTCATCCAGTGCACTGCAGAGCCTGAAGAATTCCTCTGGAAGGGCCCTCCGGCTGGCAAAGTGCTTCGGTCCTGAGCTGAAGTTCTTGGCTTTTCAGCACAGCTCGGTGAACACAGAACATTCCAGCCCGAAAGCAGAATTTAAAAAAAAAAAAAAAATCACAAAATCACAAAATCTAACATGTATGTAGGATCGAGAATACAAAAAAGGGAAACAGAGTTTTGTTTTGAAAAACGGCGCAGCGTATAAATAATTCTGGAAAATACCACAAGAGAACAGAATGTTGATTTTTCTTGACAGCAGATTACACAGAGGGATAAGGAATGTTTCCCAGTATAAGATAAGCACTGGTTTTAGTATCACATCCCATCATTTTCTGATCATCATTTTTAGTCTGATCAGACTAAAGAATAGCTGGTATTGATTAGTCTCAATAACAACCTGTTTAACATTATTTTTAAAAAAGGCATCCTCCCATGTAGGTAAATTCTCCAAGGCAGGTAAATTCTTGGTCCACAGCAGTATGGAGGCATCTCCTGAGATTTTCTGTTTTAACAGAGGCAGCTTCCCTCTCCTAAGCCATCTTCATTAAACAGCAGTTCTGTCGAGTGAATAGATGCAAATTCTCTTGTCCTAGGATGACCTTTACATTCTACCATAGGTGCAGAGGCTCTGATTCATCGTGTAACTAAGGAAGCTCTGAGATTCCATGGAAACTTCAGTGCCAACAGTTGCCCAACAACACGGTGCCCTCTAAAGGTAACTCTCACAAACCTGACAAGCTGCCAGACAAACAGCAGTGGGTGTTTTTTCCTGTACTTGGGAAGCAAGCAAATCAAAGGAGAAATGAGTGGAAGATGTGCATCCCTTCCAGAGACTCTTCCTTGCACCCTGCTTGGGCCCCAGGAGAAGAATGCCCCTAACATTCCTTCAGTCCCTAAGATTTAGGGATCTGCTTATTCAGTTAAACTGAAAGCACAAAAGCCAATCTAGATACAGATAAGTGCTCAAGTTGAATTCCTGTAGTTATCTTAATTATTTTTTCTCCTGTAACATTTGCTTGCTTATTTAAAGAAGGTTTTGAAGAGAAGCAAGTAGGGAAGTAGGCTATGAAAGACTGGAATGTGAACCACTTGGGCACCAAGGTCAACATTCCTTTGAAAATGTGCATAATATGTGATTTACCTTGAAAACTCAGAAGGGTTGAGAGTGCTGTTGTCAAGAGGCCGTGCTCTTCTCAGGGTTATAGCCTGTCATGTGAAAGTTTGTTACAATAGTTTACAAAAGCATCAGCCAGCAACAAGAGGGTGACATAAAGTAGCTTGTTCACATTTTCAAAATGGTGATAAGAAACATTCAAGGCTTCTGATAAACGAGTGTGTTGGCAGCACAAGATGAAAGACTTATGCTGAAAAACCCAAGATTGTATTTTGGTTTGATAGTCTGCAGTGGCTTGAAATTGCAGCTCCTACTTGGCGATCACCAGGCTACAGGTCCAGAGTGCTGGAAAAGAGATCTTGGATGTCATGGCTGTCATGACCTTCCTGATGCTGGGGTCCTGTTTGGCCTAGCCCATCCTCCTCCTGAACAGCTGCTTGGATACCTACCGGAATACCCTGGATCTGAGCCTCCACAGCCCCTCCCTGGGTTCCTCCACTGTTGGGGTTTGGGATTTCGGCTTGCCTTTTCCTACTCATTTTGCTTCATCCTAAAAAATTTTTTCTGGGTTCAGCACGACCTACCTTCCCCACGTGTGCACTTAGGAGAAGCCAGTGCCAGGTCTTTCCCCCTTATCCCTTCTGGATGCAGCAATGACAGCAGCACTGTCTTCCCAGACCACCTGGCAGGGGAATATCCATCAACAGGCTCAGCCGGTGCTGCCTCTGAGACCTTCAAGCAGGGATGGGAGTGAGGGGGAGAAAATCATCTCTCTTGGAAAATCAGTCTCCAGGGAAGGGATGTAAAAGGCTTGTCAGTGATGAAGCCCAACTTAAAACTTTGTATTGCAGAAAGCCCTCTGTGTCTTGGGCTCATCCCCACGGCGTGGGCAGCAGGGGAGGGGGAATTCCTCCCTTCTGCCCTGCTCAGGTGAGACCTCACCTGGAATGCTGCATCCAGCCCTGAGGTCCTCAGCACTGAAAGGACATTCACCTGTTGGAGCAAGTCCAGAGGAGGCCACCGAGGTTATCAGAGGGAGGGGGCACCTCTGCTATGAGGAAAATCTAGGAGAATTAGGATGTTTTCAGCCTGGAAAAGAAAAGCTTCAGGGTGACCCAATTGCGGCCTTCCAGTGTCTGAAGGGCGCCTGCAAAAAAGATGGAGATTACTTACAAGGGCCTGGAGTGACAGGACAAGGGGGAATGGCTTCACACTGACAGAAGGCAGGGTTAGATGGGATATTGGGAAGAAATTCTTCCCTGTGAGGCCCTGGCACAGGTTGCCCAGAAAAACTGCGGCTGCCCCATCCCTGGAAGAGATCCCCACGCCAGGATGGACGGGTCTAGTGGTAGTTGTCCCTGCCCATGGCAGGGGGTGGAACAGGATGATCTTTAAGTCCCGTTCCAAGCCAGGCCATTCTAAGCCACAGCTCTGTGACAGGAAAAGCCAGCAGCGACAGCCGCGAATTCCCGCCCCGTCCCTGGGAGCCGCAGCGCGGGCAGAGCATCGGGCACCCCCCGAGCGCCAGGACGGCCGGCGGTGCCCGGGAAGCGCTTCCCGTGCGGCGCCTGCCGGGAAGGGAGGGAGGAAGGAAGGAGGGAAGGTCGCGGGGGCGGAGCCGCGATCCCCGGCATGGCCGTGGCCGCTTCTGCCCGCCGCGCTCTGTCCGCGCTGCTGCTGGGTCGGGGCCCGGCGCTGCCGCCCGCGCTGCGCCTGCCCCGGCTCGCCCCGGCCCTGATCCCGATCCCGATCCCGGCCCCGGCCCCGCTCCGCGCCGCCCTCCGCGCATACAGCCAGGTACGGCCGCGCGAAAATGGCGGGCACCGGCCCCTGCGGCCTCCCGCTTCTCAGCCGGGGGCTTTTCTCCTGTGTCCGTGACAGGTCACAGATGCTCCGTCCCACGAAGGTCGCCTCTCAGAGCAGGAGCCCGCCTCACCCAAGGCGGAAAGCGACGCTGTCTACCTCGTCAGGGCACAAGGATTCCCGTTCTCGTGCACCGAGGAAGATGTCCTTACCTTCTTTGATAGTATGGGTGTTCGTTTTCCTGCCTAAACTGTTCTGCATGCTGGTATTGAGCCCATTAGTTCGTGACTACTTAACAGAAGGGAAATTAGTCATTAGTTCATGACTACTTAACAGAAAAAGATGAGGTCCTATTACTGGTGCAAAGTTATTCACAACTGACATACGTAAGGGGAATAATCAACATCTAAACTGCTGGACACTGACTGGAAGCTCATCCTTATGGTCTCTTAAATTTAATTGGACAAGTGTTTCCCTTCTTAATCAGTGTCTCCACAGCAAAGGCAGTCCCATTCAAGGTGATGCTCTTACAGGCTGTTGTGGCTGGCTCAAACTCCTGTCTTTTCAAGGAACTGAGATTTTTACTAATTAATTTAAATTGCAGTGTTGTTTTCTAATTGCAGTGCTGTGCTCTAAACTGCAGTGTTGTTGATCCTAATTCACAGCTTTTACATACCTTTGTAGGGCCAATTCTCCCTACTGTCATGATGCTGCATCCTCCCAGGGGCCAGATGCAAGTTTTTGAATTACTTGCTACTTACTTACAAACTAAAGCAAGTCAGTTTGAGGTTAGACTTCATGTTAGGAATGTGAGCGTCCTTCCCTTTGTTCTGCAGTGCTGAGGGGATGGATGAGCCCTGAGCGCTGTAGTCAGGACACAGAGGTGGCCCTGTCTGATGCAGTCCTGTATGTTCCTGTGTTGTGTGTCCCTTGGTTTCCAGGCTGTAGAATTCGAAACGGTGAGAACGGGATACACTTCCTCTTAAACAGGGATGGGAGGCGCAGGGGGGATGCTTTGATCGAGCTGGAGTCCAAAGCAGACGTCCAGAGAGCCCTGGAAAAGCACCTGAGGTACATGGGCCCACGCTACGTGAAAGGTGGGTTTGGAACAGCAGGTGTTATGTTGCAGTGAAACTTCCCAGGGAATGAGAACTCCTTGGTTAGTGAAGAGGTGCAGGGGTGGAACTGAGCAGCAGATCAGCCAGCAAGGCTCTGCTGGGCCAAAATATTCTAGGCTTGGCTGGGAAAGCAGAGGGGCAGGACCACAGAGCGTGGGGTGGGGGAGGAAACTTTGGACAGAGCTTTTCAGGGGGCAAATGCTGCCTTAGGAGAGTGCCTGCAGAGCGCTGCCTTCCAGTGCCGTGTGGGGAAACGCTCCACGGCCGTTCCTTGCAGTTTTTGAAGTCCACGACAGCGATGTGGAGGGCTTGCTGCAGAGCCTGCGGGACGAGACTCAGGCCATGAACGACGGAGTTGTGCTGCTCCGAGGCCTCCCCTTCACCTCCACCGAGGAGGACATTGCAGATTTCTTCTCAGGTAACTCAGCCTGCACCTCCATGCTCTTTCTTTACCGGGCATTCACTTCCTTAAGTTGATGCTGTTGTTCCTCAAGGGATGAAGCAGAGCACATGCAGCCTCAAACACCTTAAACACCACAAGGAGTTGCTGTTCCCCTGGGAGTCACGCAGGCTTTCTGAGCACCCTGCAGCTTCCTTGCCCCTCTGACCTTGTGCAGGTCTAACCCAGGATCAGTACTTCCAGCACTCTGATTTGGGGCCAGGGGAAGCAAAGGAAAGGGACCAGATGTTGTGATCTGCAGTTGGATTGCTACCAGTGCATAATTTGGCAAACCTGAGAAGGAAAAAGGCTTGAGCGATAGTTAGGTCGAGGTGAATGCAATGTGGGTGTTCCCAGCTGTGACATCAGGATGGGTAGGTCACATATGCCACTTGAATCCTTGTCCCATGCTCAGTGCTGCAGCAGTTTGGGTCCTGGCTCCCCAAGGTGACATTCTACAGCACAAAAAGTGAAATTCACTAAATCTGACCTGAGTTTTAAAAAATGCAGGAAAAAATTACCATAATAAGAGAAAATTTCAAGAACATTTGTGCTCTGGATCTACTCGTTGTCCAGAACCTGGATTCACTTACTTGGAAGGCTCAAATTGATTCCTTTTTTAATTAAGTCTTCTGTGAAAACAGCCTTAAAGAAGAAAAATGGAGTTTAAAAAACTCCAGTTAGGCCAGCCTGAACAGTCATTTCAGAACAATTAAGCTGCCCAGTTAGCTTGTCAAAAAAAGAGAAAAATAAGGAAAAAAACCCACAAACTTTCTGAGCTATAGCACAAGTTTCTGCCACAATCAATGCCTTTTTTCCCCCTGCCATCTCTAG
Organism: Brachypodius melanocephalos; assembly: GCA_013398615.1. Lineage (NCBI taxonomy): Eukaryota > Metazoa > Chordata > Aves > Passeriformes > Pycnonotidae > Brachypodius > Brachypodius melanocephalos. The sequence continues at coordinate 194,966 of VZSR01000029.1, forward strand.
GTTTGAAAATAACAGACATAGCTTTCATTTACCGAGGAGAGAGAAGAACAGGAGAAGCTTTTGTGCAGTTTGCGACCCCTGAAATGGCAGCTAAGGCCCTGCTACGGCACAAGGAATATATGGGAAATAGGTAGGTACTTCCCTGGAGATCAGGGGGTAGGAGAACATGGTGTGATGCTCCCGTGAGACTTGAAGCTGGTGAAACAGCTCGGCTCACACTCACAGTGCTCCTGCAGCACTCACAATTTGGGGGACTTTGGGGCCTCTCAGAAAGTCTTCAGTTTTTCAGGTATCCCTGAAGACACTCCAGTGAAAAGGGGTGACAGCCTCCAGAGTGGAGAACACTAGATAGATATAGTCTGCCCAAGGCCTCAGTGCACAGGGATCCTGTGCCTCCTTCAGACATGTGATCCTGCCAGATTTCCACCAGGTTTCTCCATGCTTTGGGCCATTTTGGCAGCTGTGCCCCTGCCCTTCAGCCCAGTGCCTGGCACAGCTGGCGCTCCCTCTCGAGGAATTCCTGTTTGAAGCACAGCTGGCCTGGCTTGAGTCCATTCCCACCATCTCCCACCTCTTTGGTGACGACATCCACTTTGGGAATGACACCATTTTATTCCAGAGCACTGAGCCCACACACTTACCTCACAAGAGCCTCTTTCCTCTCAAAGGGAAGCACAAGGCCACCTTTTCCTAGAGTCCATAGTATCATTTAGGTTAGAAGAGGCCTTTAACATCATCGTGTCCAGCTATTAACCTAAACACTGCTCAGCCCGGCCCCAAACCCACAGCTGCACAGCTTTTAAATACCTCCAGAGCTGTGCTCAGAAAAGAAAACCCAAACAACCAAGGCTGCTTTTCCCTGCTGAGCTTTCTGACATCAATAATCTATAAAATTTTATCTGCACCCCACATAATAAAAGGGTTTTCCAAACCTTACCTCTCCTCCTGCACACCAACCTCCTTCCTTTTATTTCCTTATTTCCTGTTTCCAGGCTGTATTTCCTTATGTTAGTCAACCTCCCCACTCATTTGTTTGTTAAAAACAAACAGCTGCTCCACAGGCAGACATTGATTAATTAATTAATTAATTGAATTAATAGGACTTCCCTCCTCTCAAATAGAGCTTAATTCCAAATCTACTGTTTTTTTTTTTTTTTTTGTCAGAACATGAGCTGACTCACCCATCAGGCTCAGACACCTCCATTTCCATGTGATTAGCCAAGAAATGAAGGGTTTTTAAAACTCCTGGCAGCTTGCTCCCATTCATTCTTCCTGGTTTTATCCAGAACTGTCCTCCAGCAGTGCCCAGTGCTGAGTGGGGACTCAGGTGACTGCTGAGCTGTCAGCTCTGTCAGCCTGTACACAAGGTTGCTTCCCTTACCCTGGGTGCTCCCTTCAGGAAGGGTGGAAGGCCCCTTTCCTTGGATGTGCATGTTTCCTTTTCATCACACTCTTCCTTCAGTGCTCTGGAAGTTTCCTCATTTAACACTGCTAGTGAAATCCCATCAGTTTCATAGGCATATGGAAAATCTTAGGGCTCCACTGAAGTATTTCCTGTGACCCTGTTCATCTTGTGGGTCTGCCCGGGGCTGGGTAGGGTGTTCGATTTGGGGTTTGTAGAAACCAGTGCAGCTTGCAGAAGTGCAGCGAGGGAAAAGCAGCCTCAAGGGGAACTGTGGCAGTGAAATGAATTAATTCTTGAGCGCCTTGGCGGGCCATGGCAGGGCTCTCACCCCCAGCACCTGAGCAGAGCCAAGGCAGGACACAGCTGGAAGGTGCTTCCTCCTAGCCCTGAGTGCTGGGTGTGCCATGTGCTCTTTCCCTTTGGGCTCCAGGTACATAGAAGTGTACGTGAGCAGAAAGCACCAGATGCAAAGGCACATGCCCCACAGCAAAGAGCTGATGGCCTATTCCAAAGCGAGAAGAGAGTATGAATCCATCTCTGAAGACAGGGGCTGGAGAAACACTGGAGGCTCCTGTGCCGAAGGAGAAATCAGTGAGTCCCTCTCTGAGTGTTCCTCGAGGCCCCTTTGTGTCACCCCACGTGCCCATGGCTTTCACGTGGGAGGGGGGCACTGCAAGCACAAGCGATGGTTTTTCCCTCCATTCCACAGAATTGTGCAGGGAAGGAACGGAAAGCTCCAGGAACGTTTTAGAGTCTGAGAACGCCTCATCACCCCCACAGCACTTTGTCCACATGAGGGGTTTTCCTTCCCAAGCTAGTGCCCAGGATATAATAAATGTGAGTAACAGACTATGGATGAAGTGTGGTTCTGTCAGTAGCCATGTAAACCCTCAGTTAATTACAGCTGCAGGAACTGAAGGCTTTTAATTAATTAGTGTCTGTTAGTCCTCAGTGCCATGTGGCTTTGGAAAGCTGTGGCCTCAGGCACAACAGAGATCTGCTCCTCTCCATGAATAAGAAGGAAGTAATAAGGCTTGCTGGGATGTGTTAATATCCATCACTGGGCTTGAGGAGCCATTGAGAATGTAAAGCAAGATTTCAGAGTAGCTGACTGCACAGCAACTTCAACAGTGTACATGGAGCTGCACTGATATGTACAGAATGTGGGTGCTGTGGAAGGATTTTTGTTCCTGGCAGGAGTTTCTATGCTGGGAGCTCACAGGGGTGGGACAGGTGACTGGGGAGTGCCTCAGCTTCTCCCAGATGGATCAGGGAGCCTTTTGCTGTTCAGGAGCTCAGACCCATCATGGGTTGGCAGGTTTTGGGAGTAAAAGCATTGAGTTTCGGGGGATTGGTGTGCATTACTGTTGTTTCTTTCTCACCAAACTCTTTCCTGCTTTTCAGTTTTTCGCTCCGCTGAGGCCCACAAAGATCTTGGTGGAATATAACTCCCATGGAGATGCCACAGGAGAGGCAGATGTGCACTTCAAGAGCCACAAGGATGCAGTCGCAGCGATGGCCAAGGAGGGGTCAGAGATGGGTAAGTCAGAAAAAGAGAGGGGATCCTGCAACCCTGGGACTGAGACCTCAGAGAATTTGGCACAGCTCATCCAGCTACTGTTGCACCCTGTGCAGAGGAATCACTTGGGTGTAGCTTTCCAAGTTGTGACGTGACATGGGCTTTGCAGACAAAAAAAAAATACCATGCAACACATGCAAGTGTCTGACCTCAGCTCACCTCTCTTCCATTCCCCAGAGTGCTGTGCCATTGAGTTGTTCCTGAACGAACATCCAAAGGGAAAGGAGAACTGCTAGTGACAGCAGCACAGGCGCAGGTTTGGTAAGGCACATACCATCTCTGTCCTTCTGCTCTCTTTGTAGCAACACGTGCCCCAGGCTCACAATCCGTGGTATTCCAACCAGCCCAAAGGGTAAAACATAGAGGGGCTGAAGGGAATCACCCCCCAGCCTGACACAGGTGTCCAGCCTGGATTCTACAAGTGCCAGTCCTGCAGTGTAGAGGCAGCATGGAAAGCTCTGATGGGATTATATTCCTGGCAAGGAGACAAAGCATGGCTAAACATTTCCCATAGATGTGGCTTCATAGTAATTGGTCTTTTGGATTGGTGGGGTTTGGTGTGGCCATGAAAAATTGGGGACAGCTTGTTCGATGAATTCCCCTCAGAAAGTGGGAGGTGGTGGTCACTACTCCCCAAGCCCTGGTCCCTGCAGCAGAGAGGGCAGCCCACCCATCCCAGGTTTGTAATCCAGGCCAGGGAGAAGTCCTGGGGGCAGGTTCAGGATGTGCAGTCTGACCTCTTCTCTTACCTGTATCCAGCACTTCCTTGGCAGCTCCCTTCTGTGGGTGCCTGTGTTGAGGGAATTAAACACCCCCAGCCCATGTGCCTGTGCTGCAGCCCCACCTGAGCATGTCCTGCCTGGAGTCTGTGGTATTTCACTATTGCCAAACTGTACTATTTCATTCTAATAGAGGATTAACTGACAATAAAATGCAGTGGGCATTGGAGGAAAAAATGGAAAACAGTAGGCCACAGTGAGGGAGGAAGTGATTTTTATTTTTCCTCTTCCTTGTTTTTAGGCCAAGCAAACACATTCCGTGGGGATGACCATGAAGACCAGGTCCAAGAGTCACCAGTCAGCGAGGAGGACAAGCTAAGATTAGTTCAGCCATGTGTAAGAGCTTGTAATAAATGTGATGGGCTGTGGGGAGTTGCACCAACAGCAGCTGCAGTGGGAATGGCCAAGGCTGCAGGGTGGAGCAGTCCTGGGCTCCAGGTGCGTCAGGCTGCAGTAATAAAACACCAGGATTGCCATTTAACACCGGAGTGTTGCAAGTCCTCACACAGGTGCATGCTGTTGCTTTGAATCCCTTCATACCTCCAGCCCAAGAGGAATGGGAGGGAAAGACAACTCAGGAGGCAGGATATGGATGATCAAGTTTTTTTTATTGTGTAGAACAAAATTAACATCAGAAAACTTGTGCCCCCACATTCCCAAGGTCCAGGTGTGAGCCAACCCTGGCATCACAGAGAGTACCTGAGCGCAGAGGGAGCTGGCAGCCAGCATGGTCCCGCTCCCACCTTCCAAAAGGCCAGTCCCATGGCAGGCACCAGTGCTGTGCTCTGGAGGGGCTCAGCCACCTCCCTGCTCCATGGAGTTTTATCCTCCACTTCCAGTTTAATGCTCCCTCTGCATTGCCTGGGTCTTGTTCTCTCCTCAGGGCATGAGTGCAGGAGTTCAGTTGGATGTGTACAGTACATACTCAAAACTACTGACACTAAATTCAGTGTTTTCTCCAGCCACCTCCAGTGTTTCAACACTTCAGAGAACTCAGGAATTCACCTGAATTCCAGCCTTTTGGTATTTCAACACTGTTTACAACTCTTGCCATACTTTATGGGATAACCAGCAAGGAAATGGGTCAGGAAGCTGCCCCGGGGGGCAAAAGAGCAGAGAACTGTAGAAGCTGGGTACCTGAACATGCCCAGTCCTTAAAGGATCTAAGAGATGATTCCTGGTACAAAGCAATACCAACCATGTCAGTACCTCAGCTCCAAGAGGCTTTTTCATGTGGTTCCAGCCAATCTAATGACTAGAAAATCCCCTCCAAAGAATTAACCACTACCCCCTAACAACATCTGTACAAACCCTAGTGCATTTGTCACGCCAGTGCATCCCTTTTCTATGAACTACAAAACATTCTGTGGTCTCAGAGACTGCAGGAGGTGCCAGTAGGAAAAGGAGTAAACACTCCTGTGACACCAGAAAGCCACCACAGCTTTTTGGACTACCAAAATTCCTTGAGGGAACAGTAACAAAAAATGATGTGGCACAAACCACGAAACCTCTCTGAACTGTAAGTGCAATTAAAATTTTTAACAGGTGAAAAGCGTTCCCATTTAGTTTTGATCCAACTAAAAGTGAAATGCCAGGTTTATTGTAACAACGTTTCCATGTGCGCAAGGTGGAGAGGTGGATCCAAGTGGCCCTAAACCTCTGTCTGATGGGGATTGGGCCCAGCCCCTAAAGCACAGAGGGGGAACAGAACATTCACAGCTTGGTTTGGGGTGTCCCTGTGCAGACTGCCAGAACCCTGAGCCAAGGAAACGCAGAGAGGATGTGTCCACTGGTGGCGCACCTGCCCTGCTCACACCATGGCCTGGGGTTCCCAGGATGAGCCAGCCTGTCCAGGGCAAATGGAAAAAGGGAAATGGGATTTCAAGTGCAGCCAGACATGAGGAATACTAACGCTCCTGTTGGGTTTTGGGGAGCCTTTGCTCAGCAGCAGCACACACCCACACCACGTGAGTGAGGGTGAGAACACTCCCAACTTCCACATGCAGACAACAGCTCTGGCTTGGCAGGGGCTCCCAGAGTTCTGAGACTGCTCAGGCACACCTTGGGGCTGCCCCATGTGACATTCCTAATGCAATTCCCCACAGCACAGGCTGATTTTGGTACAGGGAAGGGCTCAGACTGTTGTTTTACTAACAGGAGGTTCTTAACACCAAGAAGCTGCTTCCCATCCGACCTCCAAAGCACATGGGCAAGTGTCTTCACATTCCCCCTGAAAAACTCCAGAAACACCATCAGCTACAACCCTTGTTTGTCACCTCTGTGCCACCTGTTCCCTACAAGGGGCTGCTGGAATACTGCTGGATGAGCCGCTGGTGGCAGGGGTTGCAGACGCGCTCGGGGTTGATGCTGGACGGGAGGGGCAGCTCATGCACCGAGCAGGCTTCACAGAAGGTGCCCCCACAGTTCTTGCAGATGTTCTGGAATGCAGGAAAAGGACAGAAGTCAAGGAGAGGTTCAGGTCTTGGCAGATTAACTCAGGGAAAAACAAACGCTAAGCTAAAGGGAAGAAGCTGCTAATGGGGAGGAAAACCAAACTACAGAACAGGGCAGAGCAGGGAACCATCACCCCATCAGCAGCATTTAACTAAGTTCCACTAAGGGCAGAGGGGCCTGGAAGGGCTCATTTCTTGGTACAAGTCACCAGCAGGAATCTGATTCCACAACAAAAAGCAGATGGAACTTGGTCACCGGGTGTGGGAGAGGCCAGTTCAAGTCCAGGACTTACCTTTCTTTGGCTCCGGCTGTCCTCCTCCTGGCAGAGCTGGCAGATCTCAGCGTGCCCAGGCCCCGACAGCTGCTCCTAAAGCCCAAGCCAAAACCAAGACATTCTGCTTTACGTGGCTCCTGTGGCAGAGCTCGGCAGCAACAAGGGGGAACTGAACAGGGTTTTCACTGGGAACAAGCTGACAGCAGCAGAAATTCCCAGTGGACAAGGCAGCACAAGGCATCCCAGTGGCAATCTGAGGGTCTGACTGTGCTTTGCCAGGTGCACAGAGGAAAAGGAGCGGATTTTGATCCAGCTGATTTACAGGAAAAGAGCAAAACCACCAAGGAGGAGCATCACCCACCTGCTCTTCCTGCCTGCCGCTGGGTGACCTAAAAAGGAACAACAGCGTCACTTGGAGCAGGCCTTCCACCACCAGAGCCTTTAAATAAAACATCTGTGCTATCCGGGAGTTCCCTCATCCTGTTTTTAAACCCTCCCCACATTTTTGAGTAGCACTCTTGGTTCAATGGGAAGAGCAGAAGAAAAAATTGCAAAATGCCTTCAGGAGAGCAGAAGAGAGGGAGCATGAACACAGCAGACAGTGGAGGTGCTACAGCAAAACAGTTTGAAACTGGCTTTAAATGTAGGCCTGCAGGTGTGATCCCTACCCCTGCTGTGAAACACAGCAATGAAGCACCACAAGGCCTGTAAACCATCACCCTGACCCTCACCTGCTTAAACACTCCAGGTGAAACAGGGCAAAAAAAACCCCCAAAATGTATCTCAGGCCTGGAAGGTTTTTTAGTATCTGGCAAAGCAGATCTGAACTGCTTTATGCTATTTGTAAGAGGATATTTTCCTGATTAACTCATTGGTTAACTCAATGCAGAGTGCCTCTCCACAGCAGCAGAGCCTTGACAGTCAGAGCACTTCCAATGAGCTGTTCCATCCCTGAGCCAAAGCCTCAGCACTGAGCTGTGCCCAGGGGCTTTGAAAACACCTTTTAACTCCTAAAACCAAATACTAAAATCCTGCAACAAAAATCCTCCTCTGTAATAATTCTGCTTGGAAGCAAGTGACTTGAACCACAATTTTACACAGCCATCTGAAAATCTCATGTGAAATTCTCTTTTCCCAACAGCTTCTCTTTAGGAGGTCCAAACACCCTTCTCCTTTCCCTCATCAAAGATACTTTGGACATGAGTTCCAAAGGTCTTGCATTTGGCTTACTAAGGATTCTTGAGTCAGAAAAACTAGTAAACAGCAGATTTAGATAGAAAAAAAATTCAAAGGTAAATGGGAGCTTTTCACATCTGAAAGCACTGATGGCAAACAACAGAACCTCCTCTTTCCCTTTGAGAGCTATGGAAAAGCAGCAGAGAACTCAACAAAGGGCATGAGGTTGGGAATCCTTCCTTAAAAGGGAAGTTGGACTATTCCAAACTTCCTGGTGGCACAGAAAAAAAAGGGAATGCAGGACTTGGCAAAGGAGAGACAGAGGTGAGATCTGTTTCCTTCCTTACCCGTGTGGCAGGACGCTGTTCTCCCTCAGCGGCTGCTTCGGTTTAGCATTTTCTTCCTGGATTTTGAGCTTCCCATCCTGCCAAAAGGAAACGCTCACCCATCAGCGGCACTAGTGGAAAACTCCAGTTTCACTCCTGCCACACTCCAAGGGGAGAACTGGCACTGCTATTCTGGGATACTGCTCTGCCCTCCTTGGCACAGAGGGGTATCTGGGTCCCAGTTTTCCTTGGGAGGAGCTCTCAGTGCTTTCCCTCTGCTGTGAGCAGAGGGGACTGTGCCTCTCGGAGGTGGGCAGGGGTCCCATGACCTCCTGTTCCCAAAAACACCAGAGTCACCAGTTCTCATTTGCAGAGCACAGGTCGAGAATGAGGATGGGCTGAAGAGGTTTTGTAAAAGCTGACCAGAGACAAATTTTCCCAGCCAGCAGAGAATCTTCCCCTTCTCCCTGAGAGGTGGGTCACAGCTGAGCCATGAGGCCTAAAGCACTTCACTGAAATTGTGTAATACTGGTCAAAAATAGACAAAACTGCACCATTCAAGTAGACCAGGGTTCAAAGAACTGCAGAAGCCATCTCTGTTACTGCACAGTTCTCATTACAACTCAAACTGCCTGTTCAGAGTGTATAGAAATCTTCCCAAAGCTCCTCTGGTTGTGGCACGTGAACAACAACCATTTACTGTCCGAGAAAGCTCAGTAAAAGCAAACAAGCCAAGGGAAACCGTACCTCAAACCCAAGCCAAAACCCAAGTCACATTACCTGTCTGAGCCAAGTCTTTGGGCCTTTTTTGCTTTCTTGGCTGCGCTGGTGACTGTGAGACCATCTGTCTCTTTCCCGCCTTAGCTCCAGTTCTAGGTGGCTCCTGGAATACCAGGTGGAATTGTGAATAAAGGATGGTTTGGGGACACTTGGCATTGACAACTGATGAACTGTTTGACCCTTTCTTCACACCCCTAAATCAAGAGCTAAAACTGCCTCTTGGAACCCACAGCTGTCTCGCAGTGTGTTTAGCCGTAATGTGTCAGGATGAAAAATCTACAAGTCCTTCATCTAATTCTGGCACAATTTAGCATTCAACTGATTCAAAACCAGAACTATCTGCCTGTGTCCTCCTAAGCTCACCCGTGCACACCCAGCACCTCGCAGCAATTGCTGACCAAAGCCATTTTCTGGTTGTCAGAGCAGCATTTTGAAAAAGGAAACAAGAAGCTGGGCCTGGAAGGGAAGAAGTGACAAAAACCTCCATGCATCCAGCAATGCTCTCACAGAATTCATCCCAGTGACCTTGCAACAAGCCACATGTGCATCAAGGCTGCAGGAGATGCTCTTCTATTTTAAGGAAAGAGATTTGTCTGTGTCCCTGACACTGCTCAAGTGATGAGGCTGCAGGGGAAATGTGATGGCTTTTGACAAGGTCTCTGTTTGGCTTCCACCAAAACTAAGAGCAGTTTCAAATGGGGAAGAAATCCACATCACAGTTCTGTGCATCAGGTAAGACAACCAAAATCACTGCCCTTGCTCCAGCCCCTTCAGTGTTTGCTCCAGGCAGAGACTTGGCTGCTCAGTCTCTGCCCAGGAGGAGCAATTTGTTAATATTAGCTTTAGATTCCCAGTTATCACAGAATCACAGCAGGTTTGAGTTGGAAAAGGCCTTACAGACTATCTTATTCCACCCTGTGCCAGGACACCTTCCAGTGGATCAGATTCCTCCAAGCCCTGTCCAACCTGGCCTTCAACACTTCCAGGGACCGGGCATCTGCAACTATTCTGAGCAGCCTGTGCCAGTGTCCAAGAGATGCCGTTACCAAGGATCTCCCTCCCTGGAGTTACACCTCGTGGCATCTAACACACAACTTGCCTCACTCCCTCTCCATCCCCTGCTTCCCTCTGCCATCACCCTGCCCGCTCTCCCCTAGACCAGAAAAGAGGTTGGAAAAGTGTCTCTTCACCGCTGCCTGGAGAGCTCTTCCACTTCCAGCTGGAGGCTGTTGATTTTGTCCCCAAACTCCTGCTTGAAGAGCCGGTTGTCCTGCTGGGCCAGCTGCCGGTCCTTCTCTGCCTGTCGCAATCTGGATTTGAGCCACATGAACTTGTGATAAAAAACAAAAGCCATGGTGGGGAGGAAGACTGAGTTTAACCAACAAATAAAAAACCCAGTGAAAAGGTAAAGCCAAAAAAAAAGGAGAATGGTAAAAAACAATGGAAAGGAGGAAAATAGTTCAAAGCAAAGCAAAATGTAGGTGAACCAGGCAGAAGCTCTCGTTTTCAATAGATTTTATTCTATCACTACAGTTTACAGCCATTAGATGAGAAACAGAAAACATCACTTTTGTCCAGGTTCGAAGCAAACCTCAAGTACACAGAATTTTAGGTCCAATTGGAGTTTCATGTAAGTTGCATTTCAGCTTTGCACAGGTAACTGGAACTTGCAACACAGGTTGTAGCTACTCTATTGAGAATTAGTGCATGTTCCTGGTCTCTCCCATGGATGGACACTTTGGCTCAAGCCCCAGGCATCAGTACACCACCACATTCCCACTCGGGGCCTGACATCAGAAGCAGCCAGATCCTTAAATCTGTCTGATTTTAGCACAAATCCCACCATCCAACCCCCTGTTCCTACAGCAGAACTGTGCTAAGGGGCAGATGGGTTCCTGTCCTAACCAGCTGTTCACACATCTTGACCAAAGCTTCCACCTTTCCCTTAGGATTATTTTTTTTCTCCAGAGAGTTATGATGAGTTTCTAGTGTAGCAGGTTACTGAGGGGTGAGTTTATAGGTTCAAGCATGCGGCTCGGGCATGGCAGGGAGGTTCCCAGCAGGGCTGTGCTGGGAGCCTGGAAAACAAGCCCCACAGTGGCCCACGTTCACATCCATGGGGCCAGGCTGAGCCCCATGGATCTGGAAACACATCGAGGTGCTCCCTCCTGTGTTGGTCACATTTGCCACCCACTGCCCCAAGGAGCACCATCCCATAGGTCAAAGGGAGAACTGGCATCGAAGAATTACTACAGACATCTCACCAGAGAAAAAAGCCCCTTATTTGACACAGAAACTCCCCAAATCTGACCTTCCAAAAGAAAAAAAATCTTGAGGAGCACTTATCAACCTAAAGCCTTCAAGAGGCCAGCACAGACAAAGGTTAGTTTATAATAATTCAAGCTACAGTTACTTCAGATTTTGCACCAGGGTGTTAAACTGGCCATTATTTTTCCTACTGAGAGGCATTTCCGAGCTTTAGCTCTTGTTCCGTTAGCAAATTCCATTTGTTTTGAGCAAGGCGAAGTCAGAAGAAAATATAAGAAGTGTAAAAGGCAACTCTTCAGCCACCAACTACTCAGACAAGAAAAGGGCAAGGAGCAAATTTCCATCTCCACTCCCCACTGCTGCACACTGGGTTCCTTCTCCTTTTTTTAATGTGTTCTTGTTTCTTTTAAACAAAGATCAGATTATTTTTTATAAAACCAGTAACTTCCCTTTCTGGGAAGGGGAGAGACCTCCCAAAACACCTCTCCTCCACTTCCTTGGGTCAGGAAGGACCACAGGGTATGCCTGGAGGGATTCCTGGCAGAGGTAGAAGCAATGCAAAGAGAAGGAGGCTTCCACTGAACTTACCACTCTATCGTGTTACTCTAAGACACCTACAGCTACTAATTCTGGACACATGAAGTTTAAAGGAATAAGGATAAGTCCCCACCCTCCCCCCAAGTCCCTAAGGCAGAATCCAGGCAGGCTGGTTCCGAGAGGGCCGGTCTTCCCGGTGACGGGCCAGCGTCGTGCCCGCTCGGCTCAGACTCGAGGCTGAACCCACAGAACAGAAGAGAACGGGGGACGGCTTGGGGTACACACACAACTACTGTCAACAACTTCCAGGGATGCATTTCTCATCTACTTCACAAAAGGGCAATACAGAAAAGGAGTTGACTGTCCCGAGCTGGCCGCGGCCCTGGCCGAGCCGCGCGCGCGCCGAGGGCTGTGCCGCGCACGCGGTGACGGCAGCGGCTGGGCACGGCCACCTCGCCCACTCCTGACGCCTTCCCGGGTGCTCAGTGGCCAGCTCGTTGGTACTTGAACACGGTTTAAATGGTAGGGCTGGGGATTTTTATACCCGACTAAATCTTGGCAGAAAAACTCACTGATTTTAAAAACTCGGCAAACTCCAAATCAACTTTAGGTGACAATTAACATGTTAACAGTTGCTTTTAGCAATTCTCAAGTTCTCCCCTCATAAATGAGTTCTGATGTCAGAGCTGTGAGGTGGCCAGACATAAAAATGTCTAATGATGCTTCTGGATCAGTTTGTTTGCTGCACTATTTAAGGTTTTTGCCTGTTTCACCAAATCCTTTTCACTGTATAAGTAGGTCAGAATGAGGATGATGAGAAAACAGAAAAAATAAGAACAGCAAGAGAAAAAGAACACATGAATTAGCTGAGTAGGTATCATGAAACATTTTCAACAAACTTGTTACAAAGAAAACCATCCTGTTTACCAAGAACTCTTCCCAACAGAATGCCTAAAATGAGAGCAGCCAATGGAGTGCAGTGTGCTACTCATTAACCAAGTGCCAGAGGTGCTGCTCCCATTGCTCCCCTCAGGCAGCTCTGTCCAGCAGAGCACTGGCACTCTCTCCTGGTCCATTCTGGCTCCACGGGACACTACACTAAAGGACACACCAGTGGATCATGGTTCAAGTTTCCTGTCTTACCTTTGTTCCAGCTGTTTGATGGTGGCAGCCATCTGATTTGTTTTTTCTTCCAAGCGGCTGTTTAATTCACTCTTCTGTTTCACTCCCATGTCTGAACTCTGGGAAAAGGAGCAGTGGGGGTTTGTGTAAGGAGCAGTAAATCCCAAATAAAACTCCCATAAATCAATTGACTCATTGAAACAACAGAGCAAAAGGCAAAGAGGCAGGAAGAAGTGCTGGAAAAGCAAACGTCAGGTCAGTATTACGAGGACAAATGTCTCGCCACAGAGGTGCAGGCTCCATCTGGACCACGCAACAGGGCAATGCCACCATCCGTGAAGCTTCCTGGATATGGAAAATACATGATGCACTGCCTGCTAATATTCAATATCTTAATATAATTCAGCTGCTTTGAACAAAGCCATTGGCTCAAGGAGAGCAGAAGCAACTCTTTCTTGTTGTTAAGTTGATTTTAGGATCTCTTCTGAGCATTGGGTTGCTGTTTGGAGAATGTGCTTGTGTCACCACACAGGAGTTACACCAGGGGCCCTCCACACCAGACTGTGCTGGAACACAAGCTCCCACAGCTCTTTTCCCACAACAAAACCACACAAGATGCTTTGCCCTGTCTCACATACAAATTTCTGGACCATGATGGATTTTTGTTCAGAAGAAATTGTATTTGCCTTTACCCTCCACCACGTTCCAGTGTCCTCACAGCAGGACAGGAGTGTGCTGCACAGCCTGTGACCCCTGCATACCCAGCACCTTTCCAACAGGCAGGAGAAATAAATGCACAGCAGCTCTCACTTCCATCTGAAATTCCCTGCATTTCCTTAGCTCCCTACCTGCAGCTTGAAAGACAGTTCATGCTTTAGAGCTCTGAGATCATCCAGCTGCTGTCTGAGTGCCACCAGCGCATCCTGCTTTTCACAGACATCCTTCTCCAGCATCTTCATGGCCAGTTCCATCTCCTGCCGCATCCCGATCTGTGCCTCCAGCTCCTTCTCCACATCCTGGAACACAAGGAGCCCTCAGCATTTCCAGGAGCTCCCCTCATGACCCGGGGGTAAGCACCCTTCCCTTCTGCCCAGAGTCCCCACCCACGAGTGTGCTGCACTGCTGCAACTTCAGAGTCACACATCTGACACGTGCCTTGAGGAGAGTAACTCCTCAGTTTTCAGTCCAGTGTCAGAGCCAGGTGTGCAGCATGGCTAGCAGAGTCAGGGAATTCTGCACAGCCCTATCTTTGGGATGGAGGGGTCTAAGGAAAGATTTTGTTTCCTAAACCAGGTTTTATTTCATTAATACCTTCAGGTCAGGCATTTTTCTCCCGGGGCATGTATCGAACAAAAACTCAACATGCCAGTGACCCTTTGCAGCCCTGTGAGGTGAGCCCCGGGCCCCCCCAGTCCTCACCAGGCGCAGCTGAGTCTCCTCCTTCAGCTGCTTCCGTGCTTCACTCAGTGCCTGCCCGTCAGCAGTTCTGTCTTTGGTGGCCTGAGGTAACAGACACAGTTCACTTGGTATTGTGTACCGCCAGCCCTCACTTGGCCTCATTATTGGCTTTTCCCCAACACTTGGAATTCTGCAACAATTCAGGACAAACCAGCACAACTCCTGTTTCCTGATTTTCCTGACCCCCTCACAGCAGGTCCCCCTCCCTCCTGTCCCCTGACACCTTGCCCAGCGAGCCATAAGCTGTGAGAGCTCCCAGCTCCGTGCATGTGCATCCCTATGGCCAGGCAGGATTCCCTGTGGCCAGGGCCCATCTGTTCCCTCTGCACGGGCCCACCTGCCGTTCCTCTAATCCACTGTGGCATTTCTGTGAGACACACAAGGAAATAAACTCTGTTCCAAACAAGGCATTCAGGCTGGGCCTGCCCCAGGGCTGGGCAATCATCCCCACACACAGGACACACCAACCTTCCGACTGGACTCCAGGAGGTAGGAGCTTTCTTCCTTAACCCGCTCCATCTCTTCCTGCAGTGTAATGATCCTGTTGTTGGCAACTGCAAGCTGGGAACAAAACACAACAGTAACGCACCAAAAACATACTTCACTGCTTTTGTTCCTCTCTTGACTCCACCAGGTAAGGGAGATTTGGCTGGAAACAGCGGACAAGCAGCACACAGCACCCTGAGGGATGGGACACCTGGCTCAGAGGAATTCCAAGGGGTGACAGCACTGCAGGCCAACAAATTAATCTAAGTGTATGGTCAAAGGCAAAAGGAACTTCAGAAACCTCTTCTGGGTTTGTAACTCACAACTCACATAAGGCTCACACACAGAAGCAGCTCAGAGACATTCCAAGGGATTGGCCATGCTATCCTGTGACAAACCCAAACAGAACTCCTGGATGCAAGTTCAAGTGCCTGGCAGAGCTCAGGGCTGACACACACATGGCTGTGACGTGTGACACAGCTCATCACCTACCCCAGCCTGGCACGGCACCCGCGCTGTCACTGCAGCCTCACTCTGCACAGGCTGCAGGCTTCCCTGGGCAACTTCACCACCAAACCCCCAAAACACTGCAGTCACCACTGCAATCCATCTCCTGGTACCACACCACTGTGCAGATAATTCACCAAAAGCCACTCATTCCGTCAGGGAAGACCTCCTGCCACCCTTTTGCCAGGGAACTGACCCTAACACATTTTATGACATTTCTACCATCAGTAATGAACTGCAGACCCATGTTAAAACACAGACTGCACCTATGCCCCAGGTACCCGCTGTTTCTCATGCTCACCCTGGACATCTCACTTATAATGACATTTTTTCCTTTACTTTTCACAAATGTACGTAAACATACAGTTGATTTTCCAGCTTGTGCTCAGTATTGACAGCCAGTTAAATTCCTTGGCAGGTCAGCTATTCCAGTCCATCATTAAACACCCCTCATTCTGTACACCAGACATCTGAAAGGAACCTCTCCCCCCGTGGTTAATCCCCTAACCCCCAAAGGCCAAATCATCCAGTGGTTTTCCATGACACTTACCTCCTCGGTCAGCTTTGTGTTGGATTTCTCCAAGGCATCCACCTTGGCCTGCAGGTTGTTTACTGTAGCACTGTTGAAGAGAAAAAAATCCTAAAGTAATCCCTTTACCTTTTAAAATCCTGTTTTGTCTTTCGTTCTACAAGATATTAGAGAGCCAAGAGATCATGTTTTACCTTAGATGTCTATTGAGTTCTTCTACATAGTTCTTCTGGTCCAAAATAGCAGTTATCTGACCATCTCTGGAAAAAAGAAACAGGGCAGCCTGGAACACCTGAATTCCCAAGAGCAGAGCACAAAACAACTGTGTGTGCACCTACCCTTCGCTGCCTTTCGTGCTGTTCCCATCTTTCAAATACATGGAGAAATCAATAACTCCGACCTGGAGAAGGAAAAATTGCATTTTGCATTAAACACTTTGTCTCTAAGACCAACCCACTGTTGCCAGGTGTGGAAGATTAGAGTTAGGACATCAGCACCTGCTGTACTTCAGTAAGGGGTCATTGCATCAGTAAGCTACGCAAAATTAATGGATTTTCCAGTTTAAATGAGCAGGACAAACCCATTAACTGAATACCCAGTACCTGGGAGTCCAGGTCCTCTCCCTTCATGCAGAAGTTGGCATCGATGACATTCAGACCTACGAGGAGGCCAGCAATGATGGCACCTTCCTCTTCCATCATCAGTGCGTTGGGCTCGTAAAATTCACTGTGGGATGCAGGGCAAGAGATACGGAGGAGTGAGATGGGAAAGATGACCAAGATCTTACAGGAGAGCAGAAGTGAAGCTAACTGAGAATGAGTCCAGCACTCACCTCAGGAGATCCTTTCTGTTAATCAAGGCTTTCATGTACTCTGAAAGTTTCTTCTGCATCAGAGCCAGGCGAAGCCAAGCTCTTCCTCTGCCCACAGGTGTCCTGCAAAGGCCAGAAACAAACATTTCCAGACACCTTGCAAGGCACCAGTCACCAACAGCTCTAATAACCCCACCCCACCTCAAGTTCCTGCACTTCCAAGACAAAGCTGGCACTGGTGCAGAGATGTACAAGGTATGTAAGCACAAATTGGTCCACACTGATTAAGCCATCACTGTTCGTCTCTTCGAACAGTTTATGATGTTTATGCTGGGTGCCTAAGCTTTCCCCTCACATACACTTTACCAGAAGTTATTTAAAAGAAGAATTACCTACATCAGCCTCAAAACTATTTAAACTGTTATAACCTTCCTGGTAATTTCCTTCCTCTTGAGTCTGACTTCATAAATGCTCAGTAAAGGCTGTTCCCATGCCTGAGGCACAAGCAGTAAATGCACTGCTGCCCATAAATTGCCACGTTCTAACAGATTAAGAATATATCCTGTGCTCTCCTGCTGCAGATCCTTGAGGAAGAGTAAGAGAGCAACGATCCATTTTTATCTGCAGAAGGCGACAGATGTATTCCTGAAGGTTCTGTTCTCCCTTCCTTCTCTTCTTCAGGATCCTTCGCACAATAAAACCCATATTATGTACTCATGCAATAAAAGATTGTACTTACTTCAGCCCTGGGAGATCCTTAACACTTGCTGTAATCTCTGCAGCCTCAGGAACAAGTTTTTCTACTAATTCTAGAGGTCCCCAAAATGACTTATTTTGCCCAAGAAAAGTCTTTTTGGCTAAAGAACAAAAAGAAATAAAAAATTAGGCCATTAGACCCGTGCTGATATAACCCATTCTCAACCAAGTGAACAAATTAGCCAAATCCTGCCAGAATGGTTCCTCTGGGGCTGCTGCTGGGCAGGCATTCGGTATCTTGGAATCTCAGGATGGTTTGGGTGGGAAGGGCTCTAAAGACCAGTTGTTTCCACGCCCCTCTGCTTCCCATCTCCAGCTACTACCACGCAAGGGCAGCACCTAAAGGACAGTCCGTGCTTGGCCATTTGAGCTGTGACTCAGGATTTCACAGTCACACACAAACTCTGCTCTAAAAGCAGCTTCAAGCCACGAGCTGCACACAGCCCAAACCCTCTGTTTAGACAGAGCTATTGAGAAAGGAGCTCCAGGGTTGCAGTTCCTCTTCCAGCAAGGGGATGCATTCCCAAAGCACAAGGAAGGGCAGAAAAAGCAATCATGCACGAGCTTGCCAAAAGCCAATTTAACCCCGATCACTGAGTTACACCTGGGACAACTGAACTGCTGTTTCAAACATGGCAAGCACCTGCAATGCCTCAGCTTCCCCCTCCAGCAGGTTTCTGTGCCTTTGTCCTGCCCAGTCCATTTTGCCCGCAGCAGTGCCCGTGTTCAGCCTCTCCCAGGTCTCATGCAGGCTGCAGAGCTCTGTTTTCACCCCACAATGCTGCTCCCCACCGTGCCCAGCCTGAGTCACCTTTGAGGCCGTGCTTGAGGCAGTGCTCCATCACCACGAAGAACTGCTGCAGGGGGGCGTAGTCCGAGTCCAGCGTGCGGCCCAGGTTCAGCGCGGACTCGATCAGCCCCTTGATGCTCAGCTTGGCCATGTTCATCAGGTTCATGCGCTCGTTAGCCATGAGGTAATTCGGGTCTGCAACGAAGGGAAGAGAATGCTGGTGACCAACAACAGCTGGGTTTATTATAGGAAACACTCCACTTTGCTCTTTTTTCCCCTCAGCTTTGAAGGTATTTTTGGGGCAGCGAGTTCCACAGGAGGCACTCTGCAGGCCTTTTGTGGAGAAAAATCAACATCAACTAGGGCCAAAGCCACAGTGGCATAGGAATAGACAATGTATCATACTGAGGGTGCCTTAATACTTGAAATAACTAAAGGAACTCTCTGTTTTCAAGAAAGGCATTCGGTGCCCAGTGCTCATCCTGTGCTTTGCACCTTGACAACGTGTCTCTGACCATCATGGCCATCACTTGCTCCAGCTCACATCCCCAGCTACAAACCAGTAAGAGTCCTCCACTTGTGGTTTGTTCTTCCGTCTAAAGATCACCTTGGACCCCCTCACGCTTAATCCAGCAACATGTGTCTGTATCCCAACTCCCATCTCTTTTCCTCAAGTCTATTTTTTAAAGCTTAGATGTAACATGGAGCCAACTCCCACTTCTCTCTCTTGGTTTTAACACTGCCACTGGTGCTCACCAGTGAGGAGCAGATCTCCATGGCTCCTGACAGCTCATACTAAATCCCCAAACTCACAGATCTCCCAGGATTATATTCTTTCTCTACCATACTAAAAACATCCAGACCTTTAGACCTGCTACTCACCCCCAAGTTTTGAGCGCCAGTTCTTGGGTACAGGCAATTTCATTCCTGTAAGGCCCATTTATCCAGGGCTGCTGCCAACAGCCAAGGACCCCTGAACCAAGCTGCCGCCTCCACGAGTGAATTAACTATTCCTGGCAGCAGAGATCTGACCAGAGGACACCTCAGACTAGAGATCTAAGCAAGAGGCACCCTGTCAGCACCCACCAGCCAGAAAGAGAGCCAAGAGCACAGCCAATACACCCACACCCGAGTGCACATCACTATGGGCTGGGAAAAATCCAGCACAGGGAGAGGGAACGGCCAGGGCAGTGCCAGCATCCAAATCTGATACCACAGCTCACTTGTTCAGTTCCTCCAAAAGCAGCTCAGGACAGAGCTTCTCTCATTTCCCTTCTTCAGAGTGAAGCAGCACCAGAAGTCTCCTTCTCTAAATTTATTTCCATAGTCTGGAGAACTTCCAAGTACTCATGTGGGAGTGCAATGCTCAGAGCAGCACTGGCTTGCAGAAGGACTCAACTTTGGTTTTATTGCCTTTCAGGATTACTGCTGCCTGAAGGTGATGGGTCTGGCTGATCTGGAGGTACCCTGAGCACACGACCTGCTCTGGATTTCCAATCCATTTTTGACCTGCAGTGTAGCTAACAGTCACCATCACCAGGAATGCAGACTCAGGAAAGAGTCAGGCACAGTATTCCAGCACACAGAGACTTCCTCCTCATCCTCTCCCATCACATTTCCCCACTGGCCAAGGCCGCTGATCTGATGGGTAGCAAGACATCCACAGTGACTCTCTTTGGGTGGCAAACCAATCCCTAACACAGAATTAAAGGAACCGCACAACAGAGCATCAAAGAAAGTGCTCCTTTGGCCATGGTTATTGGGTAATTTGAATAGAAAAATACTTTCATCATATCACACTAATTCAAGGTTTCTGCTTCCTCAGTCTGCTCTGAGCAACTGTGCTCTGCACGTGCAGTTTATCCAAGATTCTCATCTTGCAAACAAGTTAGCTTATATAGTGTGAAACTGGATAAAATCCCTAAGGTTTATTCCAAAAATTAAATGCTAAGTAATTTATACTCTTGCTCTATGTACTGCACCACACAAATCTTTAAAGAAGGCAGGGCAGGCAGGCAAGGCTGACTTTTCCACAGTAAAACTGTCAGGCTGGCTTTAAGCTGGGACAAGTCTGATCCTGGTGTGGACCTGGCATGCTCCGTCTGATCTTCTCCAACTTCCCTCTGCCTCTAACTGCAAAACCTCTACATGGCCTTTCCTACACATCATAAACCTTAAAAAATAAATCCCCAGCCCTTGAACTTTGCGTTTCCACAGGGTCTGGGTTTCAAACGAAGGAATCAAACTCTCAGGACATTTTGTTATTTAAATATTGCAGCTTCTACAGAACAGACATGTTTCCTAACCAGCTGCTTCCATTAAGATGTTTCCAAAAGCATCCAAGAATCCTGTAATTTGGGTAACAGGTACAATCTGAACCCAGGAACCTGAAAGCCAAGGAAAGAGTCAATGCAATACAGGATCTCAAAGGGCTAAGCTGTGACTGGTCTTGGTGCTTCTCATTTGGTGACAAGAAATTTTACCACTCCTCATACTTACTCTAAAACAAGGAAGGAGCAACTAAAATGAAGCTAAAACTTG
Organism: Brachypodius melanocephalos; assembly: GCA_013398615.1. Taxonomy (NCBI): domain Eukaryota; kingdom Metazoa; phylum Chordata; class Aves; order Passeriformes; family Pycnonotidae; genus Brachypodius; species Brachypodius melanocephalos. Next base: position 215,544 of record VZSR01000029.1, read on the forward strand.
GATCAAAGGCAGGGAATGGTGAGACACTGGAGAAGTGAACAAATCCACTGAAAGCAATGCCAATTCACTAGCATTTCATCAAGGTTCTCCATCTTACATCAAGAACACCAACTTAAAGTAACCTGAAATTTAGCACGGCTGCTTCCGTGTGGCAGAGAAACACCTCTCACCTGACAAAATAAATGCAAAACTACTTACACAGCATTTTATGAAAAAAAGAAGTCTCAAGCCCCTCTTTTTCTTTAAAGCCTGCCTTGGTAAATGCCCTTCTCTGGGAAGCAGCACAGGCTGTAGGGCCAGGAGAGAAGGGCATTGCCTGTGGCTGAGGAGGCTCAGAAGCAGCACAGCAGCTGAAGCCAACACCATTGTGGAAGATGAGCAGCAAGGATCAGTGTGCTCAGTGCATCACAACATCAGCCTTTTGTGCTGCAAACACCTGCATCCCAAGCAGGAGCAGCTGCCTTTAATCATCCAAGTACCAGTTTGCTTGACCACCTGCTACATTGGGGATTCAAATATTTCATATCTGCATCCCTTTTTAAAAAATCAAGGAAGAGGCACAATGAAGAAGTTTCTCATTTAGTACTTCTCATTTAGAACTCACAAGTTCTAATAAAAATTTGCAATACAAGTATTAGAACCATTTTTTTGCCAAGCCTTGGCAGTTACTGCCAGAAAACCAAAAGTATCTAGACAGAAATACTGCAGAAAATCTGAAGGGTGATTTCTGAAATATTTTTTAAAATTCAGCTTCCATATGTTTCTGCAATCTTTTAAGCAGTCCTTCTGCCAGGCTCAGGAAACTATTGCCTCTGCAACCATTTAGGAAAAGGCAAATAGCCCTTGCTGATTCACTCCTTCTACCTCCAAGTCAAAATAGCAAAAAAACCCTGCAAACATTTATTTAGGCAACACCAAGGAAATGCAAGAAAGCCACAGCTACTGGCACTGGAAAGGAGAACTAACTGCATTTTGCACTCAGGCTCAAAGTAATAGTGTAGAAGCCAACGATTAGCACAAACAAAAGCTGTGAGATGTGGGTGTGGAACGCACCTTCGGAATCATCGCGCAATTGCTCCACCACATCTGTCAAATCCTCCCAAGAGTCTTTGCAAACAGCAAAAGGAAAGGAAAAGAAAGAAAAACGTCATGCAAGCCGTGATCTAAAGGAAAGATTCAAAATCAAGGTGTAAGAAAAGCATAACCGAAAGGGAGATTTGCATCATACAAGACTTAATTCATAGTGGCAAGAGATCTGCAAGTCAAAAAGGTTCATTAGTCTGCACAAAGCAACAGAGCAAAGCATTTTTCTCCCAGAGTCAGACCAGGGCAGGCTTGAGTAAAGCTGCAGAAGCTTTGTTTCTGCATTTACACAAGCAACATTTTTGTAAAGCACATCCTAAAAAGAAAAGCAACAAAAGCAATACTTTATTTGTAAGATAAAAGCACTAAACTTGTGATATCTATGTAATATCAGCTGTTGCTTTAATTTCCTCATATCCAGCCCCAAGAAGAGCTGCTGGCAAGGAAACAGCCACACGTGGGAAGCAGGAACATTCAGGGAAAACACACACTGAGGGCATTTGGAAGGCTCTGTCATGACCCTCACCCCAAATGACAGACCCAGCAGAGATGACCCAGCTGAGCCCTATAGGGGTCATAGGACGATGATGATCCCCTAAGGACTGAGGCAGGGAAGCATATCTCTCCTTGGCAGGATGAGGGAGGCATCCCGGGAGAGGAGCAGGCAGGACAAGGAGAACTGGTTTCAGCATACCCACCAAGGCCCTGTTCCAAACCCAGCGAGCCAAGCCAGACAAATGCCCCGGACCCTGGGCATTTTTCACTCCCTACTTACGCACCCGCACTCGGCAGAAAATCCAAAGCACGGGAAAGGCTCCTGCCCCCTTCCCGAGCCAACTGTGCCGAAGCCCTGAGCAAAGTCCAGAGGCTGCCGGGCCCTCCTCCCTCCCACACACGGCCAGCGCCAGCCTCCTGCCCCGGGAGCCAGCCCCGGCCCACGAACTGCTCCAACACGGCTGGAAAAACAACCGGGAGCCCCAGCGCCAGCTCCGCTCCCACAGAGCCGAGCCCCGGGAGCCCCGGGAGCCCCAGCACCAGCCCAGCTCCCACAGAGCCGAGCCCCGGGAGCCCCGGGAGCCCCAGCACCAGCTCCGCTCCCACAGAGCCGAGCCCCGGGAACCCCGGGAGCTGCAGCACCGCTGCCCAGCGCGCCCCTCACCCTGGACAGGGATATCTTTAACCCTTTTCCTCCAAAACAGAGATTTTCACCAACATTTCCCTGGGACTGAAAACTACTGCAGGAGCAACAAGGACTTTCCCCCCGGAGGAAATCCCTGTTGTATGAGGGACAAATCCCTGGTGATGGTCTCCCCCACATGCAACACTGATGGCTTTTGGTGTCTCATGACAGGCGTTGAAAATTCCCAAGGGCCAGAGGAGACTGGATCTCCCTGTGGCAGATGGAACTGTCTGTGATGCTTCCCAGGACCCTGCTGCACAAACGGGACTCTGGAACTCAGATCTAGATGCTGATCATCCCGGAATCCCTACCTGCACACAGTAAGGGAAGCCACACATCACCATTGCAAGGTCTTTCACCTAATACCGAGGGGCTGGATTTTTTTCTTAATACAAAGCAAAAACAGGGACAACCAAAACCAGATTTACCAGTACCTGGGTAACAGGGACAGAAAGAAGTGTAAGGCTTTATTACATCTCTCTCATTTATTTTTAACCCCTAACAAGTAACACACATAAAGCTCCCAGAGAAACATCCAGAGGAGTCACAAACATTTTCTTCTCTTCTATCCCTACAAGCCATAATCCCATCTTCCTACTAGCAGGAACCGCATGAATTTAAACTGGTACTGTGGCATTTGCATAGATTTAGAGGCAAAAGCACACACTTATTGAGCACTTTCTTTCCTATTTTCACTCATTCTCCATGCATCCAGTTGCACTTTGCATAGAGTTCATTTCTCCCTTTACCTTGTACATTTTCCCACTTGTCTGGAAATTCCACCAACAAGCAACAGTGGGGGAAGAATATCTTCCCACAGAAGAATCACGAAGACCTGAAACTCTATCGTTTCCATGGTCCTTATGGGGTGTGAAAAATTCAATACTTTTAATTATGATGGAAGTTATGTAACTCTGTATGTACCAAGTTTAGAAAACAGGATGACCAAGGCTTTTAAGCCTTCCTAACACAATTAACTCATTCCAACCAGATTTCCAGGAAGATTAGTATTATAGAACTGAATATCCCATTGGAATGAACACTCAAGCCAGTTCTGCAAGAAGGGACTGGAGAATTTGTCTCTAATATATTAATCACAAAAATGCCATCTGTTATTTGGACAATGGAGGGGTTTGCAGTCACCCCCTTTTGCTGTCACAGCAGCAGCATCTCACTGAAGGAGCAGGGATATTTTCCCAAGCCAAAGAAAGCTTTTATGAGTAAACTCTGGGAGAATAGAACAGCATCAAAATTATTTCACGCTGCTGCTCAACAATTACTCTATTTTTAAAGGTTGAAGTTATCAGGCTAAAATAGAGTTGAGAGTCGAAACCTTTCTGAACCAATGAGCATCACCTCACACAGAGCATCTTTACAGGTGAATCGAGTTCCTCCAAACACAGATTAAAGAGAACCACAGAATCACAGACTGCCTTGGGTTGGAAGGGACCTTGAAATTCATCCCATTCAACCTCCTGCCTCTGCCCCCTGCATGGGCAGGGACCCTTTCCCTATCCCAGGTTGCTCTAAGCCCCAGCGTGGGATGGGGCAGGCACAGCTTCTCGGGGCAGCCTGTGCCAGGGCCTCACCACCCTCACAGGGAAGAGTTTGTTCCACCAGAAGAAAAAAGTCACGAGTTTTTAAATAGGCAGGATTTTTAAAATTATTTTTAAGTACAGCAATTTTAAACAAACTCATAAGGAGAAGCTGAGGTGTCAGTAAAATAACCTAAAAAAACCCAAGGCAACAGTTTTGGGAAGTGAAAACTGAGCTTGATATAGAAAGCCCTGAGTGATGGTGCCAGGTCAGCCCTGCTGCTGAGGCTGCTGGAAAAGGCTTCACCCAAATCTGGGCAAATATTCTTTCACTATGAAAGGGGATCCTCTGGTCGCATTATTATGTTTCAATTGCATTCTGATATTCGTTACCTCAGGAATACATTTAATAGCAAATAAAGAGGTCAAGGAAAAAAATTACGTAGATGCTGTCCATGTTATGGGAGGTACATAACTAATTCTTTCAGGTTAGGTTTGCCAATGTGATGGATCACAAATTGTTGACAAAGAAAAGGGATCAGCAAAGGGTTGCAGCATCATGTTCAAACACCCTGCAAGCCCAGAATCAGGGAAGCCACCAAGCAGTTTGCAGCCTGGAATGCCAGGAACCATCTACTCAGGACAAAGTAGCTTAAAAAAAACCATTTATTTTAAAATTCACTGCATAAAAATTCCATATCTAAATATACACATATACACAGAGCCCTGCATACAGAAGAAAAGAGCAGTCAAAGATCTGCAGCAAACCAGAAGGAAATAAAAGAAAATAAATAAGTACAGATAACTTGGAAATTCCCAGCCCACTCTCCATTACACCAATGGGACAAATAACCAGCCGGTTTATACATCACATGAAGTCACAGTTCAATATCACCTTAAGTCTTACTCCCATCTCCACATGATTACCATCAAATGATCATCCAATTTCTCTATGTTTCAGCTGTGTGCAGCTATATGGAATGTTTCTGCACAAACAGCCTTTTTTCAGGGGGAAACACATGACTAACTGCTATGGGAAGTTTCTCATCCTATTTTAGTCCTTCATAGTTTACACTAAGGAAATAAAAACCCAAACCCTCGGGGTTTTTTCCCCATCTTTCATTTCCCAGATCGGTTGATACCCAAGTGGTTTCTCTGCAGCTCTTTGGACTCGCCACTTCTGAAGGATATAAACCTGTCCCAAGCTTCCCAGCTCTGACTTCATACAGACTAACAGCATAAAAGAGCAAAGAAAACAATTCTTCTTAAGAGTAATTTCTGAATTGAAGTCTGGATTACATGACCTAACTGCTATTCCCAAGATTTATGACCACAAACACTCTGTAATTCATTTAACTTGCATTTACTGACTTCGTATTTCTTCTATTAAATCTGGTCTCCAGTTCCTTCAAACATCTCATCTATTTAGGGGTTTCTATCACCAGGTGTGTTTTAAGAGGTTTTATCCAACTACAGAGTCATTTCATGCAGGTTTTTGTCTACATCTGGAAGGCCCCTGCCACTCTGTGCAATTCAGATTTGTTTTGTAATGGAAAGGCCCGAAGCACTGAAAAATTCTACCTCTCCCATGACTTTACTTTTTCTATTTCACACTATTAGAGAAACCCTAAAGCCAAGCCAACAGTTGCCAGTTTGCAAAACAAAAGTATAACCAGTAAGGTTATTCTGCTTCCCTAAATCACTTTGAGGTATGCAAAGAAACATGGAAAAACACTTGGATAGAAAATGGAGAGAAAAGGTAAAATCTGACAGATGATTCAATAACCACTGCAACAGATCAATGGGCAGGAGGTTTTTAAGAAGCACATTTGTTTTTCCCGAAGAGCTCTACGACTCCTCGTCAGGTCATTCTACATAAGCACATGTCAGAACCTAAAACTTTTAAATTGCTGGTCAAAAAAAAAAAAAAAAAAAAAAAAGGAAAAAAATCTGACCTTAGCTTCTGTCCTATAGAAAAGATAAATTCATCTTCGCATGTTATAAATTCTAATTCCAATTGCTCCTCTTAGTGCAATGGAGGAAGATTAATAAAAAGAGGAATACTGTAATTCTTGAAAGTTCTTCCAAGTTAGCACATGTCTTCCTTCTGAACGCTATTACAAGGTGATCCCATGAGGACAAAAATTTCCACAGCCCTATTGTGAAGCTCCTCATGAATATTCAAAGTAGAAATTTAACATCCAGTAAAATGGCCTAAAAAAGGCCATTTTGTGTAACTTCTCCCCAAAGCTGAGACCAGTGTTCCATGCCATCCATACACACACTCTGTCCAACAGCCAACAGAAATACAATCCAGGTGGTTTTTTACCTCCATCCCTAAAGTTGCCTCAAAGATCATCACACACATTGCAAGCAAACAAGATTAACAACCACCAAGGTCACATTTAATTTTGAGGGGCCTGCAGAGAACAGTAAGGTTCTGGGAGTCTTATTAAGAATCACAGCCTGTTTTAAAAAAATTAGTTCTTTTTCTAATCCAAGCAGATTTACAGTAAACAGCAAAATCTGCTTATCTTCTTATGAACAACAGAATTGTTTCAATCAATTCAAAAAGTGTATTAATTGCTTTTATTGTTAAATTGAGCGGCCATGCTACAGGCTCTGTGGAATATACACAGCTGCAAGCAACTCAGTACCTGCTGCTTGCTTTTAATTTGAAGAAAAGTTTTGCTTAGCTGCTCCCAAGCTCCAGCTCTGCGCAGGGCTGGAATTGCTGTGGCTGGCTCTGAAGGCAGGATGGCTGCTGGAGGGCTGGGGGCACAGCAGATCACAGGGTGAAGAGAGGTCAGGGACAGAACTCCCCAGAAGCAGCAAGAGCTGAGAGACAGCAAACTGAAGGCTTCAAATCTTTATTCCAACAAGCTGCTGGATTCAGTAGTTACTGCAATATAAATTTTACATGCCTTGATTTCTAAGGAAAAAACTGTTGCCCTTTGTTATGCCTTTGGCAGAATTCTACTTTTTTTTTTCTTCCTTCTTCCTAATGCCTACCTTTGCACATCAGGTTTTTTTTGGTTTTTTTTTTTTTTATGGAGACACTCCCAGGGACATGAGCCCATGCTCCTGTCCCCCTGACCTGTGCACACCCTGCAGACACAGCAGCAGTGCTGATGCAGTAGCACCAGACCCAACACGGGGATACAGCTGTGTCAGCTTTCCTATTGTCAACGCTTTTCCTGACCTTCTCCGTCCAAAATACGACCTGGATCCACATACATCCTTCCCAAACAACCAACGAGCAACCTTAATTTACACATGCACAAAGATCTCCAGGGAGGTTGTTATGGTACTACTCTTTTGCATTCATTTTTGACACATGAATTAAATAATATGGTAAAGAAATGAGCAAATGCTGTTTTCTAACCCCCTTCTGGCATTCACCAGAGAGTGACTGTAATTACACCTTGAAAAACACTGGAGTATGACCAAGGAAGGTCTCAGTGTCACACACAAGAACACGGGAATTGGAAGACAACCAAATTCCTGCTCACCCTGTACTCACCTCCCTGAACCCCTGGGATACGCTTCAGAGGGAATGTTAAATTTCTCCTTTTGAAACCTCCCACTGCGTGACTAAGTACTTGGCAAACCAAATCCAAACCCAAGGGCTACTGTCACTGAAAGCAGCTGTCAAATGGAAATTAAATTATCCCTTGGAAGTTTATTTTAAAGCTTGAATCCTCACCACAATTTCACTTGCCTCATTCAGCAAGACAATGTCATACACTGCTGACTTAACCAGGCAGCATTAAACGGGTCAAGCAAGACTGCTTGGTGGAGTGGCATTTCAAGAGTTACTGGAAAAGGGTCAGGCATGAGAAACTGGGGCCTCCTTGCTCTAAAACCAAAAGGTGCATCCAGCCAGGGTGCTCAGAACCTCAGCACCTGCAGAAACTCATCACCTCTCCTTCTTCCCCGCTTGTTTATTGGCAGAGCACTGTGCAGACGTCCCCTCGCGATTTTAGTGCTCTCAGAGCATTCAACCCTCGTCCTGGTATTAAACTGTTTATCAACTCAGATGACAAATCCTTTTTTTCCAAGGGAAAGCAAGATGTGCTACATCTCCACATTTCAGGCTTCCAAGCCATCACAAACAGCAGCCCTTTCATCAGAGGCGAGCTGGGCCACCGTGATGGCATCGTCACCTGACAATGGGCATCGCTGCGTAATCGCTGGGGCTTTCCAAAAACTCCCCACCACCAGGCACACGCTGGGGTGCTGCCACTGGGCTCCCACTGTACCCGGCTGGCAGCTCACTAACAGAGCTACCAGCCCCGGTTTAAGGGCAAAATCACGATTAAATGTTCTCACTGAGCACACACCACGGTTTCCTTCCTCCCTGAGATACACAAACCTGACACAGCTAAAAAAAAAAACTCATCACGAATCTGCCGTAAAGGGCTGGGTGACAAATTCCGAAGCAGCAAATTCGGCTCTCTGACCTGCCCACGGCTGTCCAGGCTCTGCGGGCAGGACAGGAGCGTGTGGTCCTGGAGACGCCCCCTCCCCAGCCCAAGGCCGGCCGGGGCTCCCGGGGCTCAGCCGCACCGTACCTTCGTGGGTAGGCTCGGGGTCGGGTGTCAGCGAGATGTCATCCAGCTCGCGCAAGCACAGCCACTCTCCATCCATCGACACGCGGAATTTGCAAAGATAGATGGTCTCCATGGCAGCCTGAGTGATCTTGTCTGTGGTGGGGGTTGGCATGTCGCTTTGAGGCGTCAGAGCAGACATGATGACTCAGCTGGTACAACAACAACGGGGGCAAAATAAGGACTAAAAACAAAAGCTTTCTGAAGAAGAAAATCAGAAATACCTTGCGATTAAAGGACAGATTGCTCAGGATCACAGAGGCTGCTCTGGCCTTTTCATAGATCAAGCAAGGTAAAAACGCTGCTCCTTCCCGCTTAGCTCTGCCTGCCTCCTTTCCACCGCCTGCCGTCGTCTCCAGCTACGCTAGAGGCTATTGATCCTCAGCATCCACAGAAAACCCGGCTTCTGCACCAGAGGCAGCAGGGAAAAACAAGTAAAAAATATAAAAAAGGAAAAAAAAAAGGCAACAGAAGCAAAAAAAAAAAAAAAAAAAGTCTTGCTCTGGTGATGACCCCAGGAAAAAAAACAAAGGACGAGCGGAGCGGCAGCGTCCCGGTGTGCCCAGATCCGAGCGCCGGTCCCCTCTCCCGGCGCAGCCCGGGCAGCGAGTGCCGCCGGGATTGGCTGTGCGCAGGGAGCAGGGTGGTGACCAAAATGGCTGACTAATGAACGGAGCTGGAAATCCAGGCTCATGTGATCGCCTGCGATTCCCAGGATGCTGCCGAGGCGCTGCTGATGCGCGGCCGATAGTCAGGCGCTCCTCGGCTCAGCACCTCCTCGCCGGGCTGTGCCAGCCCGCCTGGGAGCGGGCAGAGTCCCGCTGCACCCCCCATCCATCGCCCCCGGAATACAAAGGAGCAGCGCCAGCAATACAAAGCCACATTTGTATTCCGCTCACATCCCTGCATGCCACTACAGGAATTCAATCGGCACCTTTGTTTTCACAGGAGGTGTGCGAGGCGCAGTTTGGGTTTTATTCGCTGCGCCACCTTCTCAGGAGGCGCCTTGGAGCTAAAATTTCCCATGTACAAAAAAGGTTAGGATGGATTTATTGTTTCAAAGTAACAGGAAGGGAAAAATGATCTGGCTCTAAGCACTCCAGTGACTGAGGGTGAAGCTTTATCAGCAGGGCATGTGCACATGGAAGGACTATTAATAAAGGAGAACACCACAAACACTGTGACCCAATCTTATTATTTAAAAATCGCCTCTGAAAATTGTGCTGCTCAGGCGAGGCTGACAAGAAATATTGTCTCTGAGCAGGAAGATAATCAGGCTTTCAAGCTCTCAACAATAATATAATAATAGTATTTTATAATAACAGCTCTGCATTTCCTGTCCTTTCCTGGCTGGCTGAACCTCACCTGTGTCCCCAGTTCACACGGGAGAAGAGGTCCCAAGTCACCAGACAGGCTTGACATTCCCAAGGTCGCTATAGTGTCACAACCCACCTCGACAATGCTATCAGGTACCAATAAATTAGCTTATCTGACTTCATTCCTGTGTGGCTTCCAATATATTTGAGGAGAGCAGATGTGTAACATCCATCTGAAATGGACGGACAGTCAGCCTTGGAGAAGGCTGTCACCAGAACAATACATTGATAAGAACATGTGCCAAATGTCCAGGACCTTGATTACTCTCCCTGCTTTTTGTTCCCCTTAGAAATACTCAAAAGGATGTACATCTCTTTCTTAGGGATGTGAAATGCCAAAACAGACTGCTGGATACAGAATTCAGCATGCCAATGCACACAGCTTTTGGGGAGAAATGGCGCCCATCATGTAAAAGCCTCAAAAAACTGGGAGAAAGGATTAAAAGCTGCTATTTCTGACTGGCAAGAGGAAGCAGTTGCTTTAGGTGAAAACTTCCTGCTTAGTGCAGCACATTTTGACTCAGCAACTCTTTCCCCATCAGGCCAAAGCCAACCAAGCACCACGCAGCCCGTTCTGACAGCGACGCAAAGGGCAATTATTTCACAGAAAACAAGAATTGCTATTGTTTCTTCTCCCCAAGAGAACAGATTTTATAAATCGTGCTGACAGCTTCTTAACTCGTATATTTACACACCCTTTCAGCAATCACAGCCTCTAGCTGCAGCATCCACACAGCACCACCCCAAATTCTAAACACAGCAGAAAGTGGCCACGTACCAACTGCTACAGAACAGCTGCTGGCCCTGGCTAATCCTTGGACAGGGTCTAAACAAACAGCACACGGTCAAAACAAACCCTTTAGAATCAACAAAGCACCATAAGCTATTGCTCAAGCTATTATCCAACAGATCTCATTAACAGACAGTTTTAATTTCTTTGTTTTCAAAGCAATTAGAAATACCAACAGCACTGGGCGTAACCCTGGGGCTCCCATTTCACAACACGGGTCTTCAGCTGAACCCAGCACAGGCAAGTGCCCCGCACATCAGGATCACGGGGAAGGTCTGATAAAAACTTAGGAACCGTTCAACTTCCATTGGTTTGCATTTAACACACAGAAATAACAGAAGCCAGTAATTCCCTTCCAGATGAGTTCTATTTTCAGGCTCTTTTATGCAATGATTCTGCTGCAAATACTCCATAGGGATACTTGAAGTACCTGGAAAATGTTCTTTAACTGTGCCTTATTTCCAAAACCGAAAAAAAATAAACTAAAACAAAACAAACCCCAAACAGAAACTGTTTAACTTACTGACTTGTGACCTTTTAATCACCACCTGAAAAACACAAGACAAACATTCCCCTATCCCTCATCCTGTTCCCCAAAGTGGTAAAAGCAACTAAGCATCTCATGAAGAAATGAAAGAAAGGCATCAAATATTTGTGTTTTCATAAAACCTTTCATACAGCTCAAGCGCACCTGAAAAGGCTCCATCAGGGTTCCAGGATGGTCACGGACACAGGAACACCCAAATCACGGATAAATGCAGAGGAGGTTGTGCAGGATGAACCACTTTCTGCATCTCAAACCAGTCAGGCAGCCTTGACTGGTCCTACAAACCCTCCTGTGAGCTACACCTTGGCACAAGCCCTTAGAGGCTTTGGCTAGATTGCAAAACATAGCAGGGTTCTGCCAAAACATTTTTTAAGATTAAAGAATCACACACTGACTGCACTGGAATTTTAAGACCAACCACCTGAACACCAAGCACTCCATCAGCCACCAGTATTTGGGAGCTCAGCTGTACTGCACAGTATTTTGAGTTTCAAAGCTGAGTGAATTAGAATAATTGGGCAAAGAAACCCAAACGAATTTCCAAACCACCCTTAGGACTCCAGGGAGCATCTTTGGGTGTACTTTTATTTTCAGAGCCTGTGAGCAACCTGTGTTTCCATCATTAGGAGAAAGTTTTCCCCCTCACGGTGTAGAGATTGCAAAGCAAAAAGGAGAAACAAAGCCATCTCTGACACAGAATGTAATCCAAAAAGATAAAATTAGCAACACAGGATCTACATTGCAAAGTCTGCTTCTGACTCCTCTGTCAGCACAGATATGCACATTACCTGAAACAGCAGCTACTCCCAACCCTGCAAGCTCAAACAGGAATGGGAAAAAGGAAGTCTAGCAACCCAAAAATCAGTAACAACTTCTAAATTAAGAACTGACAAACAAGTTTTTCTTTACCTACTGTGAAACACAGAGATATTATTTAAGGATTGAAGTAAATCTCATAATTGAAGGAAAGGGAAGGAAAAGCCTACTTCTACTATCATAGTATTAGGTAGACTTTCAGTGGGAGCAAGGAAAGGTCTGGGGTTTGGGTTAGGGTTTTGGGTTTTTTCAAGGACAACCTAATCAAGTTGCTTTTACTGCGTTTTAAGGTTTTGCTGCAGGACAGCATGTTTAAGTACATCATCTTGTTCCTTCTGTCTGCAACCACCTGTAACGAGTGAGCCGGTGCTGCTGCCATGAAGAACTTTTGCAGTCTCCTTCCCTAAGCAGCTCTGGGCCTTCACCTGATGTTTGGAACCAGTTGAGAACACAACAGAATAGTTCAAGGACTGAGTTGTAACAGGAAAAAAAAAAACATACTTGAAATAAACCTCCAAAATATTGTGAAATACTGACTTTCTGGTGTAGTGGCCACTGCCTCTCTGTAACACCTAAGATTTTGCAGCAGGACTGCTCCTGCTACTCTGTGGGAACCAATGAAAGATGCTCTTAGAAATGTGCAAACTGGAAAAAACCACAACAAGAAAAAAGAGATGGTGGGAAAATGTGATTTACCTACAGAGCTTGCCCCAGAAGAAACAGAGTCCAAGACACCATGCAAATAGATGTTGATTCCTGTTCCCTCCAGACACTGCTATCACTGCATCAGTCAGTGATACTGCACAGGCAGCTCACCTACACAGCTCACAAAAACAAGGGAACTTTTATATGCATCTTGTAAAGGTTTTTCACAAAGCTTACATGAACAAATACTGCAGAATTAGGCTGACACAGGATAAAGCACTGCTCAACCACTGAGCTTCTCCGCTAAGTCCTTGTGCACAAATGTGCTCATCTCAATGTTTCAGTTTCCCCACAACCAGATAAGAGTTTCTCACAAAGTTTGAACAGCTAAGATTAAATATTTTTCTTTAAGCCTTCTTTTCTAGCAGAAGTAGCTCAACCCCTTGCATGCACACCACAGGGTTTACTATGAGTAAAGATCTCCTGATTAGGGAAAAATTACAAGTAAAACTGAAGGTTTTGATAGGGGCCTTTCATTTCAAACAACAATTTAGCAGAGAGGGACTTTGGACGTAAGCTGGCAGTCACAGACAGTCCTTCATAGAGCTCAGAGCAAAGTCAGGGCATTTCACCTCCTCTTGGCATTACGGACATGGATTTCTTACCTCACCGATTCTAGCTCTGCTGAGTAATGCCTTCAAGAACATCAGCTTCCAAAGGAGAAAAAAAAGATACCCACTCGGAACAAATCAGCTCCTGAGTGAGTGAATGCTCAACTGGGACAGGAGGTGACAAAGCAAAGGCCAAAAGCTCAGTCACACACACTCTGGTAGCAGCCCAGAGAATGAAGCTGCGGATTGTTTATAGGATGGAAAAAAAAGAGAAGATCTCTTCTATATGCACCCATGGATGTAATTCTTATTTGATTTTAAAACACACCCAAGTACTTAGGAGTACTCCAGCTTCCCCAAACACATCAGAAGAACATCATAAGGAATCTTACAAAGGACAACGCTATTTGCCACTCAACACGCCCCACACAGCGTTGCACTTCAGGTCTTCAGCGTGCAGTGCCCTCGCCTCGGATTTGTTCTGCGCACCAACACCAGGAGGAAGCCCGAGCGGGGGTTCCCCAGCCCCCAAACTACACCCCGCGTCCAGGACAGCCTGTTGGATGTCCAAGGGCGGCACCGATTCTCCTCGAAGGGCTCCCTCTGGGGCTGGTTTTGCTGAGCTGCGGGGCCAGCACAGGTCACAACCCCGCCCCCCATCCGCCCCCTTCGGAGCCCCGCTGCCCTTCCCGCCGCCGGGAGCACCCACGACCCTCGGAGCCCCGCGGGGCAGGGGCAGCTTTGGGGCGGGTGCCCCGAGCCCGGGCGCGCCCGTGGCTGCGAGAGCCGCGCGTCCCCCGCCCGGAGCGCTCGGGGCAGGGGCACCCCCGGGAAGGGAGCGGCGCCCGGGGACACCCGGCCCGCCGCCCACCACGCCTCCAGGGAGGCTCCCGGCCCGGGAACAGCCCCGTTGTACTCACGGGCTCCGTCCGGCCCCGGGTAGCTCAGCACCAGCACGGGCAGCTCGGCCCCGCCGCGGGGCGCCGGGGGTCTCCACAGCCCGGGCGGCGCGGCCGCGGCGCCGCCTCCATGGCCGGGGTAGAGGAGGAAGAACGGCGGCGAGGCAGGGCGCGCCTCCTCCTCTTCCTCCTCCGCCGCTACCGCCGCCGCCTCCCCGGGCTCGGGCCGCCGCTCCATGCCGGGGGACAGCTCCGCTTCGGCCCCGTCCCGGGAACTTTCCGCCGCCGGCGGCAGCGCTGCCCGCTCCGCCTCCGCCATCGCCGCCCCAGCCCCCGCCCCGGCCCGCCCCGGCCGGGAAGCGCCGCGGCCGCCCCAGCCCCCGCCCCCAGGGGCTCCCCCCGCCCCGCCCCGCCCGGCCGGGGAGCGCCGGAGGTGACAGCCACCCCCAGAGCCACCACCCTCTCATGAGGTGGGGACTCTGACCTGTGAAGCGAAGACAGGGCATCATCTCCTGCCCCCGCTTTGGCTTCTCCCAGGTCAGGGACAGCAGCGTTTTGAGATCCCGGGACAAAAGGGGACAAAGCCCAAGTATATTCTTTTGTATTAAATCTGTCAAATATAGCGTACTACTTGGAATTTCACTTGGGAGATTCTTTCAGAAGACAAGGCAATTAATGTGGACTGTGGTGTTGTCAGCAGGCAGGGAGCACATAAATCTGCCAGTTTTTAAAGAACACCCTCCCCTCCGTGCACTTGGGTTAAGCTGCTTTCTTTTTAAATTTCACATTAAAATTGCAAAAGCAAAGCTGTAAAGGCTACTGATTTCTGGACACTGATTTTCCAGCACTGCCCCAAGTCATGCAACATGTTGCCAGTAATTGAACAGATGCTTTAATCCACTTTACAAATCTCACAGCTGAATGTTTGAATTTCTACATGCTAACAAGAGTAAAACAATGCCCACACTGTGTGTGATGGAATATTATGGAACATGGCTAGGAAAACCTACACAGCTAGGAAAACCTTGACAAAATCTGAGGCAGCAGAAAATGTATTTCCACGTGGGTTATTAAATATATTTCCCTTGCCCTGTATAAATAGAACTTTCAGGTTGTGATGCAGAAAGCATTGCCCCCCTTCTCTGCCACTGTACTTTTCTGCCCAAGCTTCCTAAGGCAGGCAGGCTTACTCTGGATGCAGAAAAACAGAAGAATAGCTGACACCTTGGAGCTTTCTACACTTTGCCCATGTCAGTTTAAAAATAAATCGTTTACATGCATGTGTGGGCAGGACTGAGTGTCCTTTGGACTACCATGCTCCAATGAGCAGGTGGAAAGGACCCAGGGCAGGTACTTCCATTGCTGTGAGGGAGATGGAGGTGAGACAAAGCTGTTACCTGAGGTGAGTCCCCACCTGCTTTAGGTGCTGCTGAGGCTGCCAGTCCTCTCCAAGCCAGACCCTGGCAAGGACAAGTGCCATCTCATGGCTCAAGCATTTCTTGGCAGTGTCAGCACCTTCTCCAGAAGCAGTACTGGAAAAGGGAAAAAGCAGCAATAACCAGGACTTTGATCCACTCCTTGCTTCTTTTCCTGATCACCTGTCATCCTTGCTTGATTTCATGTGTCTATTTTCATAGGGATTTTCAAAACCTGTTCTCCACTAGGAATTTCCCTTCGGCACAAAACATTACTCCAAGTATTTCTTAGAGACATGGTAGAGTGTCCCCCCCTCCCACAGCATTAATAATCACAGCAATTCCCATGATCAGCCATACATAGAACCATATGGGAATTATGTTTATGGCTTTGTGCAATCTCTGAACTAATCAAGTGGACAGAATGCCTGGTTAATCTTCATTAACCCAGGAGCTGGGCCATCTGCCGGCAGGCAGGGCCAGGCCGCTGACACGCAGTGCTCCCTCCAGCCTTCAGCCTAATCCCAGAGTTTCTGGGGAATGTGTCCGTAATGGCACACCCATTTCTTATCTCCCCTATTAAGTGCTCAGATAAAAGTCGCCAGAATTTTGCTTGCCAGCTGCTTGGAGCTTTCCAAAGAAGCACAAAGCCAGATCCATGAATGACCATCAGCCCTTCATTTTTGTATCAAGTGTGAAACGTGCACAAGCAGGTTCTGTAGTAATGAGATCAGGGAGCATCCCAGCTGGGTATTTTCCACACCCCATGTGATGTCTGTTACACAACACCTTCCCTCCCCAGAAAAAGCACCTAAGCTGCTTTTTCACCCAGCATCTTACCCCTTACTGACCTCTTGGCAGAGCCTCAGGACCACAGCTCAGCATTATCAGTGTCCATCTCCAACTATGATCCCAGTGGGGAGTTAAAGGTGGGAAAATTCTATTTCCCTCCTCAGCAAGGCTGGACCCTTCCCCCTGGGAAGAAGGAGCAGCCAACACTGTTGCTCATAGTAAGGGCAGGTGAGTAAGGAGAAAACCTGTTCAGTGCACCTGAGACAGGACTGTTCTCATCTGTCCAGCTTAAGCTGATTGTGTTCCTACCTCTCCCTTCAACAAACAGCCTGGAAAATTACCAAAATATTCTCCAGCCAGCAGTGAACAGCATGCTCCTGGCAGAAAGAGGCCTGGGGTGTTCAGGTTTACAAGGAACCCCATGAAATCACATTTCACTTGCAGAGCTCCTACATGCTTGTACTACAGAACCTGGCCTGTCACAGGATCAAGAGCACCCACTCGTCTCTTGGCTTGCCCCAAGACCATCACACACACAAAACACCCCCATGATATGCAGATATTACTAAATAAAGCAATTATTCTCCTGAAATAATTTCACATGGAAAACTAATACCTTTCAGATGGTATGGTACACAAACCAAGGCATGGGCTCCCTGAAACCTGTCCCAGACACAAATCCAAGTTTACCTGAGACAGTTTTTGTTAAACTTCAGAAAAATTATCACTCATTCCTCTTTCACAGCCCAGATTGGAACTGACCACTCAGAGTCAGCTCCTGGCAAGCATTTCAGTGTGGGCATTTACCCACCAAAAGGCACGGAAGTAATCACAACATCCTCAAAGTTTACCTGCCCGCTGAAGACGTAACACCTTACCCACCTGTAAGGTGGTCCTGCAGCAATGCTACTTAGTCCTGTAGCAGCAGACAACATTTAACCATTATCATAGGGGAAGTTAATATGTTTATCACATACATGGTTATAAAATCCAGTCAAGTCCTTGCTTTGCTTCTCACTGAATTCAGGAAGGGAAACAGTATTTCAGGTCATGTGGGACTAAGTAATTTGAAAGTAGTGCCCATACATTTAAGAGCTAACAAAGGTGTTAATCAGAACAAAAATTAACCATGTCTCTGCAGCTCAACACAGGAACAGGATGGACCAGAACAAGACAACAAAACAGAGCAGACAAGTGACAGTTGCTGAACCCCTTTCTCAACCTTTCTCAAGGGGTCCCTCCATCCAATCCCATCTGCCCATCAGTCCCACACAGCCCATTTAATTCCCTTTGCCTGATTCCTTGCAATCTCTCAAGTCTTCCTGTTTAGGGAAACACGACAGCATCACAAGAGGAAAATACCTTCAGGCACACGTGAGGTATGAAAATGGCCCTGTGCCACTCGGAGATGGCACCTTCTAGAAAGCACTCTCTGAAAAAGACAAACCAAATACCACCCCACCCCCAGTCTCCTTAAGAATAAACCCCACAACATCGTGTACAAAATTTTTATTGGATTCAGTACTGCCATTGGCAGCTCTCACAAAGAGATAACTATCACTTAAGTTTCCTGCTTTTCTTAACCCCGGCCCGAATGCCAGACAGCTCCCCGGCATATCTGTGCAGCTCCCTCCGCACCTCGCGGACCTGGCCCTTGCGTCGGATTTTGGCTCGCCGGAATTTCTCCCGATGCTTGACCCGGGGGTTGCGATCGATCTTCCTCCTTTTGGGCGTGAGGCCTTTGTTCTTGATCATCTGATAGGTCACCCCTCTCTTTTTACCGGGATCCTCTCCTTCTGACACCGCTTCTTCTTCGAGCACATCTTGGTCTCCAGTTCTCTTCCTCTTGAGCGCCAGCTTCTCCTCCATCATCTTGTAGTATTTTAGGGCAGCCTCTTCATCCAGCTCCGACTCGTCCGACGATTCAGCAGCAGCATCCTGGCCATTAACAGGCACAGGGGCACGTTTTGGTTTGTTTTTCTTGCCATCCATAGTAAGAAACACTGAAAACTTGTTTTCCTTCCGTAGCTTCTCTTCCTTCTTGTCATAATAGTTCCTCAGAAGCATACGGATCTGTGGGGAAAGCTTTTGGTCTATAATGGCGAGGTCATTGATGAGATTTCTGTAGGCCACCAGCCGTTCGATGACCGGGTGACTGTGAACCGGCATCCTCTTGGACTTCAGCACCAGATAGAAACTGATATTGGCACAATAGTTCAGGTAGAGATGATACTTGGTCTGCAAATAGCGACTGCCCTTCCCCTGGGGGATAGTGCCATCTCTGACCATTTGCAGCAGCGGGTGCAACTCATCCTTGATCTCCATGAGCTTCACCTCAAAGTCCTCCATCAGCTGCAGGAGCTCTGGGGACTCCTGCTTCAGGAGCTTCAGCTTCTCCTTCTTGGAAAGGGCCTGAAGATCCTTATCAACTTTCTGTCCCTTGCTGTCGTGGGTTTTCCGCTGCTCAGCCAGGTAGCCCTGAATCATATCCAGACCATAATCATCCTCCCCCAGATCCCGCACCAACCGTCTCTGGATGACTTGAGCCTCCTGCTCCTCTTCCTCCTCCTCAGCATCGATTTCTTGCTGGCTCCGCTTGCCCTTGGCCTGGGCATCACTCCCATAGTCCGTGTCATAGTAGAGCTGCTTGCGCTGGCCCCAGGAGAGCTCATGGGGGAGCTTGGCTTCCGGATGGCGCTCCTCCAAGTCGCTTTCCATGGACACGTCCCCCTCTTCATCCTCAGCATCATGTTCTTCTTCCTCACCTTCTTCATCTTCTCCATCCTCATCCTCCTCTGCGCTGTACTCCACAAAGGGATTCCGCTCCTC
>VZSR01000029.1:234771-358241 GCA_013398615.1 Brachypodius melanocephalos
TTCCTCCTCAGGGCTTTTTCTTCCTCTAGAAGTCCTGCCAGCACAGCTGCTGTCTGTGCGGTCATCTTACAGCAACAAAGAAAAAAAAAAAAAAAAGATGGAAAACACACCTGACACCTGTGCCCTTGTAACCAAAACTTGGTGCTCAGTTCCCTACGACCAGATCAAACTCGGAGAGAAGCAGAAGTATTTGCCTCTCCGAGGCTTAGACATTAACTCTCCCGAGCCTTTCCCGTCCCTGAATCGCACTTTTACAGGGACACAGGCAGCTCCCGGCAAGAGCCAGGCCCATTCCTGCGGGGCAGCTTCAGGCTGCTCAGCTCGGCAGCTGCTGCTTCATCACCACTCCTTGAATCTATCCCCTTATGCCGAGAGATCCGTGCATCCCAGAAAAGGAGTAATTCTGATTTTTCAACACCTGGGGACCCCTCACTGGGAGGGTTTTTAATGCAGGCTGTATGTACTCCTCTCTGCATTGTCATCCTGTGTTTCTGTGTATCGGTGAGCCATGACAGAGCACCAGCCCAGCCTCCCACCCTTCCCAAGAGAAAATGACATTAATACTGAGCCACAGGGAAGCAGTCTGCTTTTATGAGCTGCAGGCAGCCCTGCCACAAGAACAGAGTAATTAGACACAGGAATTAGTGTAGTCCAAGCTGAGAAACCCAGAGCCTGATAAATTAGCCGTGCACATGTCCCTGCAAGAGCAGTGCAGGGGCTTTTTCCTCACCACAGAACAGTTGCAGGTGTATATATAATTGCTCCTGTCCACCTTTTTGTGGGGAAAAAACAGGTCAAGCAGATATTCAAATTAGCTGAAACAGAGTGGGGTGCACAGCTTTACTCACTTTTTGGTGATTCATTTGGATTCTGATCAATCTGATGGCAAACAGGTCTCAGTTTTGAGTTTCTGACGCGCTCAGCCTCTTCACGTGGTCGCCTCTGGGTCAAAGCTTTCTTGCACAGACGGTTTTTGCCTCAAACCACTTTTCCAAATCCATCCGTGCCAGGTTTCAGCCATCGCTTTCCCGGATACAGGCCTGTAGAAGAAAGAGCAACAAGAATAACTTGGGTCTGGAGACACACAGCATCCATTACATTTGTTGGCTATACCTTGGTGGAAATCTTCACTTGATATTTGGCCATTAAATACAACTGTCCCTGGGGACAAGGAGCAGTCTTGCCACCTGGCTGCTCAATCCTGCTGGCTTTTTGTGTGAATCCATGCAGAGACATCTGCAGCCAGTTCCTGCCAGGTTAAAATTCCAGGTAAGTTTTGCAGCTGCGACTTAGAGAAACCCAGGCCTTTCTCATGTCCCTGACCTTGATAGTTTCCATCTTAAGTGTCTTAATTTTTTTCACGTCTGTCCTTTCAAAAATTAGCATACTAACTTCCACTTGGACTCTCTTGGATTTCAATGGAATTGACATGTCTCCCAACCCAAAGTTAATTTCCAAGAGCAGGAAACAATCTGTGTCTATTCAAACCTTCTCCAGGACTTAGTGGAAACATCAGCCACTTCTGGTCAAGCTAGAGATGATCTCCAGCATGAGTTAGTTGATCCAGTCAGCCAGGAGCTGCTCAAGGCAAACCAGTTTGGTGTAAGCATTGTGGAATCACTGCTACCAAGACAACAATCAGGGACTGCTGCTGGGCTGTTTAGAAGCTCCATTCTGTTGGCTTCCAAGTGGGAAAGGAGGAGCAAGGAGCAGTGCAGGGCAGACTGCTCGTGGATGGTGTGCTGTGTGGAGAGGCCCTGTGCCTTGGTGCTGTCCAACTCACCCAGCAAACCAACAACAATTTCACCTCACTTCACTCAGGCACCTGCCCAGCTTCTTACCTGGAAAATCCTAGTTCAGCACTCCAAGGCCAAATGGAAGCACAGGACATGTGAACAGGGACTGAAACCACAGGGCTGGTTCCCATTTCTTTTCCAATTCTCAGTTATTCCACCTCGAGCCTCTGCCCTGCAGGGAGGTTGGGAATTCAGCTCCTCACACAGCCAGTTGCCAAACGCCTGCTTGCCCAGATAAAATTCCAGAAGTCATCCAGTAAAACAAGGGTAATCCACAAAAATAACAGTCCGTAACGTAAACCTTCCTCTCAAGAGCTTGTGATCTAGCTAGAAATCCCCAGAGACATGCAGGTGGCTGAAGGGACTGAAAATAGCTCTTGTGTCATCATATCCAGACCAAGGCACTGTACACACACATGTAGATTTAGCAACCGAAATCCAGATACGCTGAGCGGCCAGGGAAAACCACCAAAGTGAACAGAAAGACACAGATATAATTCTGCTCAGCCTCTGCCTTGACATTTGAAAATCCTGTCCTTGCACGTTCCCAGTGCCATGTTTTTGTTAGTGCAGCTAGGTACTAAAACAGATCAGAGCCAGCCTTCCTTGCCTGTTCTCTGTCCTGGTGATGGCATCCTCCCTTCTTTTATAATTCTAAAAAAAATTCTTACAGAAAAGGGTGAGTGAAGTAATCAGTACTTTAGACACATCCCTACCAGTACCAGTGAGCCGGGTTTATTTTTACCTCCTGCAAAAAATGGGGCAGAGGGATCATCTTGCCCCTGTCTCAGAGAGAGGGCTGCACAAAACTGTTAGCAATGCTTTCTGGGATGGGCAAAGGAAACTACCCCACATTTTTTCTCTGCTACAGATGGATCCCTAACGAGAACACAAGGTTTGTAAAGAACTGTGGAAAGAACCCAATGCCCTGCAAGGAGTTAGCTGTGACCCGTCATCCCCCCCAAATCCCATGCTCTCCTTGCACATGAGCACTGCTGATGTAACCTGAAAGCTCATTGCATCATGCAGCTGCAGGGTGAGGGGTTTGTGCTTGGGGGAAAAGCTCAGGGCACACAACCAGAGGCTTGGAACAGTTCTGGGCTTAGGGACCCAGCCAGCAGGGTCTGGAAAAAGGGAGACATCCTGCAAGGTGACAGGAACCAGGATGCTTGGCAGCATTGCCAAAAGAGTTCAGCCTCTTGAAGAAGCCTGGCAAGAGCCATCAGGCCATTGCTAAGCTTGGTCTTCCCTTAAAAAGTGGCTTTTTCTGTACAAGACCCATGGAAATGCTACAGAGACAGCTCTGGCCATTACAGGCTACATTTGCTCTTCGGAAGTTATACAAATGATCCCACAATAGAGGGGTGGGGGGAAGAATTAAAAAAAAAAAAAAAAAAATCCCAGACCCTCTCCAGTACCACCCTCCTTCAGGAAAATTCTGCATGCCCAATACCCCAGGGTTGTCCTGGCACTTGACTCAGGACCTCCTGTAAACCACAAATCCCATGGAGTCCCTTTTCCCTTCACAAGAGGATGAACTCCTGAATGCAGTGGGCAGAGCTGCAGTGGCTGTACCTCTTTCGCCCCTGCTCTGACATTTGTCCTGCTCTGACTGCAGGCTCTCTGGGGCCAGGTCCAGCCCTTAATTCAGGTTTGCACACAGCTGGTCCAAACAGGATTTTGATTCTGAAGCCTGAATTGTTTTTTTTAATAGGACTCAAGGGATTTTAAGTCTGATTTCTCAAAATTAGGAGCCAGAGCTGTAGCCCTTGGACTTTCTTACCTTCCACCAGCCCTCATGTCCCCTCAGGGCTGGGGTGGTTTTGCATGTCCTTGTTGCCTGTTGGTGAAGAACAGAGAAAAGCACAATAAAAGTGCAACCCCCTGCTCCCTTCACCTCCGAAAGCCTGAGGTCTTGGTGCATTAACACACCTGGTTTCAGTCCCCAGCCACATTTTCCAGTGTTGGCTGGGCTGTTTATTTTAGGAAACCAATTTGCACACGCCCTTATAGGCAGAGTCAGGCTCTCCACTCACATTCTTCAAAAGAAGGGAAGGCAAGATGAGGAGCTCTTTGTTGCTGTGTGTTGCCTTGGCCGTCTCCTTGGGGATCATCCTTGTGGCAGGTAGGTGAGCAATGAAGAGATGGAAAACTGGGATTAAGACATCAATGGCAGGTTTTGTGTAATTTACCCTGAATTATTTGAACAGTCAGAGGTCAAACCTCAAAGCCTGCTCAAGCAGCTGTGCTTCAGTGGCACTTGGACACCTCAGGGTGTTTCTGCATCAGAGCAGTGGGGTTTTAATTGCTGCCTGGAGGGTAAAGTGATGACTAATTCCAAATCTAAGACTTGATCATTAGCCATTTGTTATCAGGTTTATAAAGCAGTAAACTGTGAACATGCATGCTTGGTTTTCTGCAGTCCTAGGGAGCTTACCTGCTGGATCTAAAGGCTTCCAAAATCTTCCTGGCAATCCTGCCATACAGCTACAGCCAACTTATTCTGATTAAACTGTAGCTTATCCTGTAACTCCACTGAATTTCTTAGAAACTCTTGATTTCAACTGAGCTCAGCCTGTTCTCCCAGCACACTCCTCAGTGTGTTCCTCAGGTCTCTAGACTGTCTGAATCCATCCTGCTGCACATGGTGGATCTGGTCTGCAGGATGAGACTGATGCTCAGGGATAACCATCCCAACAGCGTGGACAGCTGCATCCCTGCATTTCCTGCAGCTTTTGGAAGAGGGCATCTTATTACTTACTCCAGGCAATTCTGTTGGGCTTCACAGTGTATCAAAGGACAGTGCAGTATTGGAAGATGAGAAATTTTGTCCAAAGCACAGCCACATAAGTATTGAGGAGAGAGGGAACAGCTTAGTGCAGTAACTCAGGCACCAGGAAATCCAGACTGCAGATATTTAGAACAGCATTAGCAAATTTTTCATTTAAATACCTTCTCCCCAAGGGGACTTCACTGGAGATACTGCAGATAAAATCACATTTTTTTAACATTGTAATCTTAAATGAAAAATTTATGGAGCACCAGTAACTTTAACAGTGAAGCCAAGAGCATAACAAGGAATTAAATCAGGGCAGTATTTTTAGAGCAGTCAGAAAAACCTGCATATGCATAAGACTGTGTTAATCTAATTTTAGAATTAAAGCCTGCTCTGAGAGGTTTTGGGACAACCTGAAAGCCAATAGGATCTGACTTGAACATTGGCTTTGGATGAAGGGTTTGGGATGAACTGCACACAGTGTTATGTGCAGCACAGACAGCACAGGAAGAGCTGTGTGATGGACAAAAAGCCAGAGACTTCCCTTGAGCCCAAAGAGAGGCCAAGACAAGGAGCCAGGGACTAGAGAGGCTTTTCTGGGAGGCTTCTGCATCAGAGGGAAGAGCTCATGTGGAATGATGAGTTGGCAGAGAAGAAGCTTGGAGAACAAGCTAGGAAAGTGATTTCCTTCCCAAGCTAGGAACTCCATAAAGAATTTTATCCAGCAGATATATTGCTGCCAAAGGCCACAGAAACAGCACGTGTGACCAGCAGGTCAACTCTAGGGTCACTGAGGCATCATTTTACACAGTACTGTAAATTCTTCTTCACAGTTATGGTGACTGTAACAATCTCAGAAAGCCTGGAATGGAAGCAGATGAGACCAGGATATTATAGGGGAAGGAAGGACCAAAGGTTTTAAGTCCAAGTAACCCCAAAATCCTTTATAGACATGATTAACCCAGCTTTTTTCAGCCTGTTTCCTCTTTCTCTCTATGATTCAACCAAGGGACAAACAGAGCAGTCCCCATAACTGAGATCCATCTGAGCCCAAAACTGTCCCCATATGACAAAAATCACTGAGTCTGGTACTTCTAAGCAAGTTGAAGGTGCTGTAGCAAGAATGATGCAAAGTGATGAACTTGATTTCAGCAGCATTTAGGAATAAAGAGGGATGTAAAAACAACTTGTAAAAGCAAGGCTGGCTTGTTATGGGTGAAGAGACCTGAGGGTCTGGGTTGGGGAAAACAAAGCAGCAAAGAATGAACTATTTCAAACCCATCTACTCGCAGTAAGGCAGCATTGTGCAACATCGGGAACACCACAAAAGCCTCTGAGTGACACCTGGCATGTTGTAGCCCGCTTTGACTGAGTTTCATATCGAGTAGCATGCTAGAAGCAGCAGTTTGGAGAGGTAAATCAGGACTGGAGTCTTCCCTGCAAACCACAAGCATCATCAGGGCCACCTGTCTTTCCCTGCCACGTCAGGGGCTGCCTCCTTTCTGCATCCTCCTGTGTTTTTTGGCAGCTGTTCCCCCAGGAACCTGAAGGACAAGATACCACTCAAGGAAAACTGACACCTCTGCCACATTGGCAAGGTCAGAGATATTTATTTAGAGATCAGATCCTAACTGGGATTTGGACTGCTGGAGTAGTCTTGGTGCATGCTAGAGGAATGGCAAGCAATTCCTAGTAAAAGAGCGCTTCGGTCACCAGGTGTGGCTGGGACTTTCTTCCCAGTTTACCAGCAATTCCTGCATGTTTGTCCCTCACCAGCCACAGTGTCTAAGATCCTAATCTTGTCCTTCCCAGTCCCATCATGCCTATGTACATCAGCACACTGAGCTGAGCAGGAAGACAGCTGAACTCTTCTTTGCTAAGAGACTCGCTTGTACCTGCTGCAGCCTCAACTTTAATCAACCCAGGTGCCATGATGGTGCATTCCTGGCGTTTTCATCCCTTGGCTGTCTGCTAGAGCAGCTTTCAAGGATTTTTTTCTTACTTCTGGGATTGGCTATCGTGTGCTTGCAGGTTATCCAGTGAGCCCCACTGATGAGGAGTACGTGCTGGTCAATAATAAGTGTCAGTGTGTAACAGTGACCTCGAAGTTTGTACCCTCCAAAGAAAATCCTGATGAAGAAGTCCTGGAGAGAAACATCCGCATCATGTAAGTGGCAGCCAGGTATTTCCTAGAGACAGTGAGCTGGAGATGCAGTGTTACACGAGTTTTCTTTGCATTGTTTGTTACGTCCCAGCACCGATGAAGCAAACAGCTTTTGATGTGGGCTGCTTTCTGTGGTATCCCGAGTATTTCACTTTGCTAAGTGCTTTTCTTACCTCTCTGAACCTCTCTGGTGTTTGTCACTTCAGATACAGAAAGCACTGGTTTTAGGCAGACAAGCAGTAACTTCACAAAATAGGCTGGAGAAGTAGATAATGACCTGTCAAAAGTTGATCTAACCTGAAACCAGATTGGGCCCATGACACTGGATTGACTTCCTGACCTGACAGAAAGCCTGGAAAAATAGTTAATGCCTAAAGTACCAGTTTAAACCGGTAAACTCTCAGTTAATGCCTAAACTGTCTCCCATGAGACGGAGCTCACTTCAAGAGCAGGACTTTGTCCTGTCCTCTCCACTCACACAAAGCTAACACAAGTGTGTGTGTCTCTGGGAAACAAGGACCAGCTTCAGTCCCAGAGCTGCAGGAGTGCTGTAGAGCTCACAACAGTAGAACCATTAATTAAACTTCCCTGTCCATCAGCCTCAAGCATCTGCTAGCTCAGAGTTTAACAAAAAGTAACACTCTCAGCCCTGTCACCTTGCCAGTGGCACTTACATCAATTGCTGCAGTCCTCTCGGGGAGGGGGGTTGTTGCCTTTGAAGGTGCAGAGGACCAAGATCTCCTCTTCCTGGGATTTGATTTGGAAAAGGGTCACAATGAAAATAGCCTGAAGAAGATAATGAGAGTGTAGAATGGCTCACAACAGAGCAGACTCTGTGCAATAAGCAGTTTTTTGTGAGAGTGACTCTCTTCCCACCTTTGCAGAGTCCCCCTGAAGGCTCGGGAGAACATCTCTGACCCCTTGTCCCCACTCAGGACCACTTTTGTCTACCGCTTGAGTGAACTGTAAGTAGTTTTACTTCCTAACTTCACTTTCCAAGACTTCACCCACAGCAGCTCTAAGAGATGCTCGAGGGCCCTGGAACACCTAGAACAGGCACAGCACTCTCCTGGCTCTATGTGCAGATGAGCAAGAAAGATTTGGGCTTCAGCAGGGGCATCTTTTCATCTAACTTCTCACACTTGTTCTATTTTCCATCTCTTCCAGCTGCAAAAGTTGTGAACCCGTAGAAATCGAGCTGGGTGGGGCGATCTACCAGGCCCAGCAGGGCAACTCATGCAAGGAACCCCAGACCTGCTACACCTACGACAGGAATGAGTGCTACAGCTCCCCTGTGCCCCTCCTGCACCACGGGGAGGTGAGGCACGTTCCAGCAGCTCTGACACCAGCCTCCTGCTTCGCTGAGTAGCTCGGCTCTGCTGTGCCAGAGCCTTGGAGCACCCCTGTTCCTATGCAAAATGTATGTAGAGCACCACAGGACCTGGATGACAGCACCCCAAATGCCAGCTCCTGCAGTAACCCAACTCGTCTCTCCCCATCTCCAACCTCAGACTCGTGCCATCTCCCAAGAGCAGCTCCTGAGTGTCAATCTCCCTTCTCGTGCCCCTGGCACATCCCTGCAATGCCATGTTGCATCTCAGATCATAGAGAGCAGATCCCCAGCAGATGGAAGGCAGTCATTCCCCTGAAGTCAAGGCAATGACACTGATTTACAGCTCTGGGGAAGCAGTCTCCTGCATGTTTCCCCCCAGCAAGGCTGCCACGGGCAGCAGCAAGAGTGTCTGTGCCCCTCCCTCCCTGAGCAAGCTGAAGTGACCGCTGCATAACCTTCATACAAAGTGTTGGATAACATTAGCAGCATTTGTGCCCTTAGAAGAGAGTTGTAAAATCATAGTTGAGAGAAAAGATGAGGGACCCTTCTAGCGCTTGGACATCTGCAAGCTTCCAGTTCTCCCAGATTCAGAGAAGATCAAAAGATGCCGTTACCCTGAAGTGTTTCACAAAGTTGCCAAGCCCTCAGCTATGCCAGGAATACTCAACTCTTCTGGGAGATGTTGGGCATTTCACTTTCCCCACTGCCGTACTGATCCTGCTGCCTTCTTCCACCCCTGCTCCTGGTTCAACTGGTAAAAGAAAGAAAAAAATCAAATTAAATCAGCTCAAATTTCTTTACTTGTTCCTCATCTTGCATTTAAAACCTCAAAAAATTCTATGAACACAACATAAATTGCTAGAGCAGGACCCTAGTTCAGTGTTCAGAATTGGAGTAATGCAACAGCAAAAACCTTATTCCCACCATTGTAGTTTTGTTAAGGAAACATTCAATAAACTTTTTTCTGCATCAGTCTGTGTGTTGTGTTCCAATTCAATAAGAAAGCATAAAAGGAAGGCAAACCTATAATGGTGTTCTTTTCTCTTTCACAGTTAATCAAACTCTCCCTAAATAACTGCTTGTATTTACAGGCAAAGTCTCCCAAAATACCAGAATAGAAACATTTGCATGCACTTGCAGAACCTCTGACAGATTGAGGCTGAACTGGTTTGTCTTTTTGGGATCAGCTCTGCATCACTGAGCTCCTTTGATTCCAAATCAGTGCAGGATCAGGATCTCGAAATCCAAACATCACCAAAATTAACTCTTGAAACTGCAATCCACAATCAGAAGTTTCCATCACCCCTGCATAAAGTACTTTTGGACAGGTGATCTGGGGGATATTCTTTCACGTGCAAGGTGTCTGTCCTAAAGAAAAAAATCTTGTGGGGCCAAATTTTGAAGAGCAAAGGTATAAAAAGGGAACAACACAAATTATTCTGATGTTCTATCAGAATTATGAAAAAAAACCTTGTAAAAATATAATTTCCCCCCTGCTTCATGCAAAAATAAGCCAATTCAATGAAACATCAAGAACAAAGAGCCTCTTGGCAGGCTTAAAATTGCAGTGGGCATGTGTAACTCACTGAAATTTGTCTCAAAGACATTTTCATCTTCAAAATCCATGTGTTCCCTGGTCTTAGAATGCTGTGATGTTACAAGTTGTTAGGTCACAGCTATGAAGTAAAGCCTGAGACGGAGAAATTAGAGTTCTTTTCCATGTCACCCCTTTAATCCTTTTAAGACACAAAAAGGTTTTCATTCAAAATATTTGGGAGTATTCAAGCAGCCTTTAGGTTAGTAATTTCAAACAAACCTTTGCTATTCAGTTACTACTACACATGTGCTCAGGTTGACCTTTAAATAATGATTTGCAACAATTCCTCCCCTCAGAGGAACAAACATTTGTGTTGCAGGCAGAGAAATGCCACAGCAAGCAAAGCTGAGGCTGAAAAGCCTCTGGCTCCACACAAATACCTCACATCAGCACCATCAGCTGGACTGTTCTTCTCTCCCTGGAGATGCAAGTGACCGCATTTCTCAAGCCATTACAGGAACATCCACCTGTTCCCTTGAACAGAACAACACAGTTCCTATGTCTCAAGTCTGCAAATAATTTATGAGTCGTGACCCAGAAAGAAATATTTCTGTTGGACTTAGAGACCTTTTTCCTTTTATTAAGGAAAAGAGCATTGACCCTCTTCTCAATTACAAAATTACAAGTATTAAGTCCAGGAAGACAAATTCCCTACAGCCATTAAGGGCCAGGAATTGACACGACGTTTAAATGATATGTTGGCAATTAAATACATGAAACGTGTTCAAGTAAAACCTCCGAGACATTGTAAAAACTCCAGCTCTACAGATAAAAAGTTGGGGCTGATTGCAGCGAGAGCAAAAGAGAGCCAAGAGCTGCCCACCTCCAAATTCTCATCCTAGCATCGTGTGCGATTCTACCCCATCCATGGACACTGCAGCCCCAACTCCTGCTTAACTGCTAGAAAAAATATAGAAATACAGTGCAGAGAAACACCTTAGTGCCCTAATAGCAACTTCAGTAACAGCTTGCCCTTTTTTTCAGTTTCTAATAGAGCCCAATTTACCTTAGGGAAAAAACCCAGTTTTAGGCAGTTGCCTAAAGGAAGTATAAGCTTCGCAAATGAAGAGGCCAGCTTTCTATTCTCTTGATCAAAAGCTAAACATAAAAAAGATTAAACTGGAATTAATCCTTTTTCCTCACTGAGAATTCCCTTCTAATGGCTATCACTTCCCTAGTGATTATTTGAGATGTATTGTGAAGCATCTTTCCTCCGAGTAGCTGGGGGAGGCGAGTGAGGCTGAGCTGGAGTGGCGAGGTTCAAGTGCTGCGGACCGGTGCCCGGGAAGGCTGCGGCGGGGGCAGCTCCGCTACGGTCCGTGTCCCGCTCTGTGTTTAACCCTGAGGCTGCTGCAGCCTCTGTCCCTCTCTCCCTGTCCCTCTGTCCCTCTGTCCCGAGGGAAGCGATGCCGGCCGGGAGCAGCTCTTCCCTGCTGACAGCTCCCGCCGCCAGGGGGCGCCGTGACGGAGCGCGCCTCCCACACAGGTTTGTCCCTCGGCGGCGGCCGTCGGGGGCGGGCCAAGATGGCGGCGGCCAGCTGAGGTTTGGCGTGGCGTGCTCCCGGTGCCGGTGCCGCAGTCATGTCGGGCCGCCAGGGCAACAAACTGCCCAGCAACCTGCCCCAGCTGCAGAACCTCATCAAGCGCGACCCCACCTCCTACACCGAGGAGGTGCGGACCAGGGGAGTGGTTGGGGTGGCTGGGGCGGGCTGTGGGACGGGCACGGGGGTTCGGGAGTTCGGGCGGGTGTTGCTCAGCTGCCGCTGTTCCCTGTGTTTGCGCAGTTCCTGCAGCAGTACCACCACTACCAGTCCCATGTGGAAATCTTCACCTTCCAGCCGGACAAGCCCAGTAAGGAGCTGGCCGAGCTGCTGATGTTCCTGGCGCAGGTGAGCCCGCGGCCCCAGCCTGTGCTTGGTACCGCCCTCAGCGACTATGGCTGATACACAAACAATTCAACTTAGTGGTTACGTACGCCTTGCCAGGCCTGTGAGGGAAGCCCTGGTGTGCTCTAGAGCGTTCTCTTGCCCTGTCCCTCGCAGGTTGCCCACTGCTACCCCGAGCACATGGCCAGCTTCCCGCAGCAGCTGAAGGAGCTGCTCTCCCACCACCACACGGTCCTGGACCCCGACCTGCGCATGGTGAGACCCCGGCTCGGGCTCACCCTGCCCTTTGTGTGAGCTGACAGCTTTGCTCAGCAATAAAGAGAAGCTGGAGAGGAATGTGAAATTTGGGTTCTCTTACAGACCTTCTGTAAGGCTCTGATCCTGCTGAGAAACAAGAATCTGATAAATCCCACGAGTTTGCTGGAGCTCTTCTTTCAGCTGCTGCGGTGTCATGATAAGCTGCTACGAAAGGTAAGCTGTGCTGGCAGAAATCTGCATCTCCAGTGGGTTTTGACCAACTTGCCAGAGGTCATGCCAGAATAGGCAGCTATTTTCTGCTTGGTTGGGAAAATAGAGTTTAACTAGGCAGGGCTGCAGCTCTGTGTTGGGCTAATAACTGAGTTCCGCTGTTGTAAACACCTTGCTGTTGCAGGCTGTAGGCTTGTCCTGTTTGGGATTGAGCAGTTTGGTTGTGTCTGCAGGTCAAAAACCTGGCTGTCAGAACAGGCCTGAATGAAGCAGGGGCAAGATTTGAAGCAATATTTGATGGTGTTCATTGTCCTGCTTTGCTGTACTGTAAATTCAGTATGGTTTTCAACTACATGAGTCTTCACAGGACACTTTCCTGTTCTTTTTCCTGCTGTAACTCAGTGATGGTCTCAGAGGGGATCAGCTGGGTCCCATGTTAGTGCTTGGGCACAGGGTTGCCTCTGTGTGTGTTACTCTGTTGCCTTTCCACTTGCAGACCTTGTACACTCACATTGTGACGGACATCAAGAATGTTAATGCTAAACACAAGAACAATAAAGTGAACACGGTAGGTGCTTCAGCTTTCGTGTGTACTTTGGACTGACCTCCTGCTGTTGTGGAAGACCTCAAAAACATGTTTTCAACTTCTTTTTTAGGCACTGCAGAACTTCATGTACACAATGTTGAGAGACAGCAATCCCACTGCTGCCAAGATATCCCTGGATGTGATGATAGAGCTTTACAGAAGGAATATTTGGTGGGTCTGGCAGGCTTGTGTTGATTTGCCTTTTATTGTGGGGCACACGGGCATCATTTGTGGCATGTAGTCCAAAACATAATGCAGGGGTAGTGACTTAAAGAGATTTCCTAATTGTAACGCAGCAGAGTTGTAACTTGTGCCAAGGAATTCAGCTGAGAAGAAATAATGTCTTGTATGGAATGAGTTACTTATATGTTTGCTGAGAACTGATTTTCTGAGAATAATGTGAAATTGCCCGACTTGGAATAAAAGATGTGGTTTGTTTTTTTCCAGGAATGATGCCAAAACAGTCAATGTCATCACAACTGCCTGCTTTTCCAAAGTGACCAAGGTGAGAACAGAAATCACTGATACACTTTTCTCATGTGGATGTGACTTAATATGTTGTTACAGCAAACAAACTTCATTCACTTCACTTGGCAGCTTATCTTGTAATAAGTGTAGGCTGGTGTGGGGAGTGTGGATGTTCTTTTCACCACTCTTCAGAACAGACTGTCAGGATATCACCTCCTTAATATCAGCACTGTGAGTCTTTGATTCATTGAGGAGAGCTCCTCCCTGGGGCCTGACTGAATATTGGGTCTTCTGCATTGGCTCTGGAGGCTTTAAAAACTTGTACTGTGGCTTGAGACGAGTTTGTACCCTGTGAAGGTCCAAAAGTGGTTCCATTCAATAAAAGTCAGCCAACCAAAACTAAAAACCTATTCAGCAAAATGGTCCATATTAATGCAAGTTGAGAGTTCTGAGCATCATCTTGGCTGTCACCTGTGCAGGGCCTCCTGACAATGTTGACATGGAGCAACTAGATTGAAATGATTTTGCGGGATGATGAAAAGACAATTGGCAGCTTTGAATTTGTTGCAGGAATTGTGGCAACTCAGGTGCTTTTTGGTTCTGATTGCCTCTGAGTGATGATGGGCAGCTAAAATTGTCTGGGTCTGTAAAACACTTGTGGCTATCAGGCTGTAACTTGGTTTCTTTTCTGATCAGATCCATGCCTATAAAAAAACCTGGCTAAATCTGCACAGCTTGAGGTGTGGGTGTAGGGTGTCAGTAAGTTCTGTCAGCTTGTCTCACGTGAGCTCACTTTACTTTTCAGGTATTAGTTGCTAGTTTGAAGTTCTTCCTTGGGAAAGATGAGGATGAGAAACAGGACAGCGAGTCGGAGTCTGAGGTGGGTGTTGTGACACCTTCTCTCTTTTTCAGACCCGTTACTGGTTCTGTGCTCTTGGTGACTCTGGCTCTGCCAGTCAATCTGCTTCTGTGCTTCTTGCTGTCCTGTCTGGTTGTCTCCAGACGTTTCTGTGATTCACAAACAATTTCAGTGTCTGACAGCTGGCCCCAAGTGATGACAGAATGTCTTTGCTGTCTGTTGAAAGAAATGCTGAGAGCTCTTTTCTTTTTAGATGCTGGTACCTATGTGTTCTGACACTTAGGAAGGGGGATTGTTTTCAGAGTACGTGGTATTGAAAAATATTGGTAGTTTGTTTCTGTGATTGCCATTTGAAGCCTGGGTTATACCTGAGTGTTGTGTCCCTTCCCCAAGGATGATGGCCCCACGGCCAGAGATCTGATGATGCGCTATGCGACCAACAAGAAAACCACCAAGCGCAAGAAGAAACTGGAGAAAGCCATGAAGGTCCTCAAGGTGAGGAGAGCGCTGTCTGACTTCCCATCATCTTGGCTTAATCCTTCTACTTCAGAAGTCCTGTGGTTGCCCTGCTTGTTTAGCTGCAGATGGCAGATAATGCTGTGTGGTTGGAAACAGGGATAGTTTTTAAAATCTTGAAGAGGCAGCAATCTTTTGACAGCAACCTTGAAATTGAAGCACTTTACCCATCTTTTACTCTTGTGTCCATGCAGAAGCAGAAAAAGAAGAGCAAGCCAGAGGTGTTCAACTTCTCTGCCATTCACTTGATTCATGATCCCCAAGGTGAGTGTGCAGTGAATTCTCTTAGTGCAATTTGTGTTAATCCAACAGCACTTGATTTGGTCTTCATCTGTTCCAGTGGACCTCTGAGGCTGTAGTTTTCTCAGATCAGACCAGAATGTATCTAAAATTTTACTCTTCAGTGCTGACCCAGCACTTAGGGTGCTGGGGAACATCTGCCAGTTTCCTCTGCTGGACCTGTGCACAGCAGGCCTTTTAGGTGTATGAGAAGTAAAATAACCCATTGGAATAAGGGCTTTGGTCACCTTGAATTTCTTCTGTGAAAGGGCACTGGGGCTTCAAAATAAGAACAAATCAAACTGCCTCTTCTGACCATAATCCCATTTGAGTTCTGTGTTATGCTCTTTCGGTCTACTGCAAATCCATTTTTGCTTCTTCCAGACTTTGCTGAGAAACTGCTGAAGCAGCTGGAGAACTGCAAGGAGCGATTTGAAGTGAAGATGATGCTCATGGACCTAATATCCAGGCTTGTTGGAATACATGAGGTATGTACTTAGATGTTGGTAGCCAACCTGGTTTGGGTGTGGGCATGTTCTGGCCTTGTGCCTCTGGAAACTAAAGTTTAATTCTTCTGTATGTCCAAAAGTGCATAGGGATGGTCAGGGAGTTGCCAGCAGGCCTCATGGAATGGCACAGTGGAACAGACCTTGTGGTACTAAGTGGGCTCTCCTAGAGAAAGGTATTGGTCTGGAATAGCTGAGCTGCACCTAAAGAATAGGGAGAACTTGGTGCTTCCAAGACCTTCCTGGGAAGCTGCTCATGCTGGCTTGGAGGGTTTTGTGTGGACTACCCAGTAATAAAATATTTGCACTGGATTAAGTAAAGAGTAATCCAGTCCAAGCTGGGCAGTTTCAGAGCATAAGGATTTCAATGATAAGGACTAGGTGCAGAGAGACTGCAGCTGTATTTATCTTGGTATAGATCATTTCTTTGTCCCACAAATATCAAACTCAACACAGGAGACATTTTGCTGTAGAATCTGAGGCATTTGGCGAGCACACTAGAATGAGATGGTTTTACCATGCCTCAGCTTATGAAGGTGATCTCAAGTTCAAAGATAAGAAAATAATATGTTACAATTTGCCTTGCAGCTTTTTCTTTTTAATTTCTACCCCTTTGTTCAGAGGTTCCTCCAGCCCCATCAGAGGGGTAAGTAGCTACTCTGGATACTGCTGATCCCTCATGTCCAGGCATTTGATGGGAGAGGCAATGAAAACAGACAGATAGCAGTGGTTTGGTGGGAAGCAGGAGTAGTCCAGCGTGGACAAAGGAAGTACAAGTCCCTGACTGCCAGAAGTGCCAAGTGCTTTGGACTTCTGTGGAGGTTGTGTGCACTCAGGGCTCCTTACCTGAGGATTTGAGAAGCTCCAGCAAAGGACTAAAAAGAATCTGAGTGCCTAATCCTGACTAGCTAAGCTAAGCATGATTGCCTTATGCTGCTTCCTTTTACTGGTGTTTGACTCCAGTTCTGGAGCATTTCCTTTTGCTTTAGCTGGCTATTGTGGCTGTGTGGAGGCCAGAGGAATTCCTAATGCTTGGTGGGGGAGGAGAAGCAGCTATCCCAAAGAAGTTCAGGCTGAATGGTTTTGGGACTGACTGAGCAGCTTGTTGAGTTTTAAGGGATGTGTTTATTGGCTGAAGCAAGCTGCAACAATATGTTTTGGCATCTTCTTCCTGCTTTTCTTCCAGAAGTGACAAAGATTCTTCTGTTTGCTGCACAGGCTTCACATCAGCTGGTACCACCTGAGGTCAGTGTTCCACTTGTGATGGAGGTTAAATGGGCAGCAGGCCAGCATGGAAATGTAACTGAGTGTGGGGGGGGGAAGGAGAGTTGGTCAGATTCTTTGGAAAAACTTTGGAAAAGTAATTGCAGCAATTTTTGCAAGTTCTGTGGCATTGTTTCATTGCTGGGGGGTGGGGGCGGGAAAGATGTTTGTTTTATTTTCTGCAAGAAAATTCATGTTTAGAAAATACTTGTGAGCTCTACTGGTATGTCCTGATTGTCTTTCTATGAAAAAGGATCTGTCTGTTAATAACATCTAAGTGTGTTAAGTTTTTATTAAATATGCGGGTTTTTCTTATTTTCAGATTATCCAGTCAGTGTTGATGACCATTGCCAACAACTTCGTCACAGACAAGAATTCTGGGGAAGTCATGACTGTAGGGTAGGTACAGAATTGTATAAGTCATGTCAAACTCCAAATGTGGTTTAAAAAAAAAAGTTTAAACCACTTGCAGCTTATTTCTGTTACTTGTGCTATTCTTTTAAGAAGCTGCTTGAGTTGAAAATATGTTAGCTTCAACTTTATATTTTTGCTGGGAGTGTTTTATGATGGTTTTCTGCCTTACATCAAATGCTGCATAAATGCGGTATAAGGTTCTTCAAGTTTCAGGTAATTCAGTCTGTAAGTGGCACTTTCTCCTAACTGGTGTTGAGAAAAGAATTAATTTTCCATATTTTTAGAATCAACGCAATAAAAGAAATCACTGCGAGGTGTCCCTTAGCCATGACCGAAGATCTGCTCCAAGACCTGGTTCAGTACAAGACGCATAAAAATAAAAGTAAGTATGACACGGATATGACTTTAAACCTTTTTTTTCCCCCTATATTATGTGGTCTTCAGTTACAGCCTTCATGGCAGTGCTGTCCTAATTGTATTTTACGGGCTGAGACCATTTTTAGTCTTTGGATTACATCTCTCTATTTGGAGCGTGTAGCCATTGGAGACAAAACAGTCAAGGGTAGTTATGGCAGAGGAACTAATTGACAAAAATAAAGCAAAGAAAGGGATTGTTAAGAAGAGTTAGCCCTGAGGAAGTTCTGTGTTTTATACCAGAGAAATCAGAGGGAGCCAGAACCTCAGAGAAGATGTGAGTCAGCTGGAAATGCTGATGATCTCTGTGGGCTTTTGGTTTGCTCAGAGTTCTGCTCTTTTCCTGACTCTCTCATTTTCTGGGCAGATGTGATGATGTCTGCAAGAACTCTGATACACCTGTTCCGCTCTCTGAATCCTGAGATGCTGCAGAAGAAGTTCAGGGTAAGTGTTTCATGTGTTTTGCACTCACTAAAAACTGATGTGCTCCAAAGTGATGAGAATTGGTCTCAGTATCCTCTTAAGGAGATGGAGTCGAGTCTGTGTTCTTCCTCTGCCTGCTGCCTTTGGATATGGTGTGCTATCCCCATTTCCTTAGTTCAGATTCATGTAATTCTTGGTTAGATCATGCTCCTGAAGTTCAATCATCTTCTGAGACACATTCAACTTGAGTAATTAAACTGCCATGTGAAATAAGGAAAGATCTTTGGACCCACACCCTCCTGTTCCTCCACATATTTCCATGGATTGGTGGGTATTACAATAGCTGCCTGCTTAATGTGTGTTTTGTTAATGTACAGGGTAAGCCTACCGAGGCCTCGGTGGAAGCCAGGATTCATGGATATGGAGAACTGGATGCCAAAGACTACATTCCAGGAGCAGAAGTACTGGAGGTTGAGGATCAAAAGGAAAAGGGAGGAACTCAAGAGGAAGGTTGGCCTTTCTTCTTTAAAAATTCTGGTTCGGGCATCACTGTCACTAAGATTTTACGTGGACATGGAACCTGGTGTTCGTGCATTTCATTTTTTGCTGTGCTGTGCCTTGGCTTGCACGTGTCTATCCTTGAGTAAGTGCAATTTGTCAGTGGGGTTTGGCACTGTGTTGCTTTTAGTGATACACACTGAGATGGGGAAGCAGAGGGACAGACGGTGCAGCTGTGAAC
Organism: Brachypodius melanocephalos; assembly: GCA_013398615.1. Classification (NCBI taxonomy): domain Eukaryota; kingdom Metazoa; phylum Chordata; class Aves; order Passeriformes; family Pycnonotidae; genus Brachypodius; species Brachypodius melanocephalos. The sequence continues at coordinate 253,259 of VZSR01000029.1, forward strand.
TTTGTGTTCAGCTTCTCCTAGATAAAACCTTTTGAATTTTATAGAATGCCAATATATGGATATAATATTTGGCTTAAGTAATTCAGCTCCTGTGTAAATGGTTTGCACACCCTGGAACCCCTGCCTGAGTCAGGGAAAAGAGATAGAAGAGTCTTTAAAAGTAAGGCAGAGTTTGGCAAATGAAATCTGAGTGCCTTGAAGATGCTGGAACTGTGCTGGAGGAATGAAGCCCCTGATGGGACAGGCTGTGTAGTGCTCACTGTAACACTGGGCTTGGTTGCTGAAGCTGCCAATTCCAGCACATCAGCCAGCACAGCAGTGGGGAGCAATGCTTAGACTGTCTTAATTAACACAGCTATAAAATCACAGTACTTCTTTTCTTGGTTTAGGTGGCTGGGAGTGGGAACACTATTACTGAGGAGTGTAATCAGTATCTGTTAACTCCTGTGGTGCTTCAGGCTATCCCAAATGCACCTTGCTTTCAGGATCTTGCCCTGGAGATGAGAATTGAGCTTTGCAGAGCATAGCATGGATTGTGTCCCAGGGCAAAATGCAATTAGGAGATGGGTGAAATAAATGAAAGGTGGCAAGAGCAGGCGACCCAAGCATCGCTTACTGCTGATCTGGATAGCGAAGATGAATTTGTGTTAACAGCTCTGTACTTGTTCCATGAGCAGATGGCTGGGAGAGTGCCAGTCTGAGTGAGGAGGAGGACAATGACGATGGAGAATGGATTGATGTGCATCACTCCTCAGATGAAGAGCAGCAACAAGTAGTGAGTTCCAAATCTCTTCTATGGCAAACAAAAATGAGTCTTGTTAATCACAGACCAGATCCCCTTGCTCTTCATCTTCATGTAGCTGCTCTTCAATACCTATCGAGGCCTTCAGAGCGAGCTGACCCGAAGCGGTGCTGCTGAAGTACACATGTTGTTAGGGTGGGAGGGGAGAAGGAGGAGTTGTCTCTCAGGGCTCAGTGCTTTCAGAGCTGTGATAATCAGGTGAGAGCTGGTTTTGTACTCCCAAAATTTGGTGTGCATGTACTCCATCCATACACTAGATGTTGGATATGAGACCAGGAAAAATCTTGACATCTGGTTGTAGCATTTCCCAACAATATTGCCATTGCATGATGTGTACTTTGGAGGCAAGGATTGTGGATTGTGGCACAATCCACAAAGGAGGGGTTTGCAAAGCTCTGATTCTTTTGTACCTTTTTCTTTTCCAAAGGCAGAAAAAGTGAAAAGCATGCCCATAGAGGAACGAAAAGCCAAAGCTGCAGCAGTCAGTACAAGCAGGCTGCTAACTCAGGAAGACTTCAAGAAAATACGTCTTGCCCAGCTTTCCAAAGAGCTTAATTCTGCACCTGGCAAAGCTGCAAAGAGGAAATATATTGAAATAGATGATGAAGAGGAGGAGGGCAGGTAGGATATGGGCATTTGAGCGCTTTTTCTTACCAATGCTCTACTGATGAAGCTCTTCATTGCATCATGGCACAGAGTTCTGCTGCTGATCAGTGTTCCCTGGTGACAACCAAAGCCTAGAATAGATCCTGGGCTGGGGGGTTGCTTGTACCTGAGAAAAAAAGACATGAGGAGCCTGTGGAAGGTCTGAGACTTTGACTGTTTGTTCAGGCCAAGAGGCATGAGAGACGAGGGTGGGTTGTAGCAGTAGTTGCCTGATTTTAGCTCCAGTGTTTCTTAAACTTGGTGAAAAAGTAAGACTTGAAAGTAAGACTTAAAATAAGTGGGTGACTTTTGTAATGGATATCCCACGTGAAGAACAGCCTGAAGGGAACAAGAAGAGTTTGTGTCTAAATTTATGGTGAGACAGTGGTCTAAGATGGGTGAGAGACAAAGGGTGAAGAGGGCATCTTGTTTTCCTTGCCACATCAAGTTCTGTGTGGTGACATTTATTGGATTTGTGTGTAGGGGGGAGTTGCTTTCACTCAGAGATATTGAACATCTGCATAAGAAGCCCAAGTCGGACAAGGAGACGAGATTGGCAACTGCAAAGGTGAGGAACTGGCATGTTCTGTACCCTGTCCTTCTGGGTTTGGGTTTGTCTTGTGCAGGAGGAAATGCTGAGGCTGCATATCTAAGATAGGTGCCCCGCTGCCATGTGGGTTTTGAGAGGTGATTTGTTTGGTTCTTTGCTGCTGCATCTTGGCTGTAACAAATAAACTCCTGCTGGTCACATGTGACCGTGAAAATGCAAACAGACCCAGTTTTAACTGTGACTTAATAAATACAGCCAGTATGGGAGAAGGCATGTGTGAGCACAGTCATCCTGAACCCAGATTTGCTGTTACTGCCACAGAATCCACTACATCAGGCAGGTGATGCTGATGGTAGGTGAAGGAAAACAACCCCATGTTGCTCTGTCACACTGTCTCTTCTAGGCTGGAAAAACAGACAGAAAAGAATTTGTGAAAAAGAAAACCAGAATTAACCCATTTGCCAGCTCTTCCAACAAAGAAAAGCAAAAGAACAAGAACTTCATGATGATGAGATACAGCCATAGTGTCCGGACCAAGAACAAGCGTTCCTTTAGGGAGAAACAGGTAATGTTTCGTGTTGCAGATGGATGGGGCAGTGTGGGCAGCAGTTTGTGATGCAGGCGTGGTGCTGCCTGCCCTCTGCGCTGAGGTGTTGCTGCTGTAACTCAGCCTGTGGCTTGGCTTGCCTGAGTCCTACCCCAGAGGAAGAGCTACTTTGCAGATTGTGGTTCAGGCTCCACAGTCTCTGACCTTTCTCTTGTTACTCTTCTATCACAGACTGATCTGTCCTGGCCTGGAGGTCATCTAATAGCTTGTCACAAATGTTCCTGAGGAATAGACGCAAATGCTATTTATTAGCTACTCGTAGCTGCTGTTTAGGAAAAAAAATACTTCCGTTAACCAGTAGTTTCACACTAATGCTGCTCTCAGTGGTGAAGCCTCTGCCAGTCTAGGGTTTTACAAGGTGTTATTAACTCATCCAGATGTGTTCAAGAAACTTGTAGAATAATCCAGTGGTCCAGTTGTTTTTTCTTCTCAGATTTGTGTTTTGTGCAAGTGTTTACATGCTGCTTGAACTTTGATTTCCAGGATCATACTTGTTGTCCAAATGATATTTGTCTGCAATTTCTTGCCTTAGGAAGGGAAGGACAGGAACTATTAGTAGACTCAGCAGAGAATATCTGAAGTTTTTCTGTTGAGCAGGAGGATGTAGACTAATATCCTCTGTGCATGTTTATTTGGCATCATTGTGCCTCACCTCAGTTAAGGCTGACAACATTGAAACCAGCTCTCAAAACACACAAAATAGGCTGCAAATGAACAATCCAGGCACTTTAAGGAAGCTGCTGTTTACAGTTATATTTGGCCCAGTTTTTAAAAGAAAAAGCACTGAAGGATTTTTTCCTTATTCATGTTTTAAATTCAAATGTAATGGCTAAACAGCATTTATTCCTACTTTTTTTCTCATGGAAGTTAGGCTACAGCACCAGTCTGTTAATCATAAGTGTTTTGAGTGGGTTGGAGGATCATAGTAGGATGGTGCTGCATTCTGCTGCACTTTTTGGTGGTAAGATAAAATAACCTGCTTGCTGTAGTCCAGAGCTAGCTCCTTTACTAGCTTAAAACATATCTGAAGCACAATAATATCTCTTTCAGGTGATAATGGCCCTTGTAAAAAATCCTCCTTCCCACTTGAAAAATGGTTTTGTAATACTGCTTCACAAAACACCAATTTTACTTACCTCTCAGCTGAATTAACTTTCTTGATCTCTTCTGTTTGAAATGAGTCACTACAATGGTTTGTTCTAATCTTCATTGTATAGGATTTGGTAATGCCCAGCTCTTCAATTTTACTGTGGAGTTTAGGTAAATAACCCCAGGGTTTCTGCCACTGTAATTGCTGCTCCCAGTTTTGGCTGATCAGCTTTAAGTGCTTTTATCAGAGGTTAAAGAAATTGAAGTATTCCGATGTGGTAGTGGTGTTTTCTCAGTTATTATGCTCCTCAACTGAATATTCTCCTCTTGTTTTGTGGTTAGCTGGCTCTTAGAGATGCACTTCTGAAAAAGAGAAAGCAGTTGCTAAAATAAATGCTGGAGAGCGCTTCATCACCCTTGAAGAAGTCACCCTGGAGATGGCTATTTCCCCCACCATCACCCTGAGGGAAAGGAGGACTGTGGTGCCTTATGGACTTGGCTCTGATCTGTTTGGAAATGCAAATGGAACTCTTGCAAGCTGATGAATACTGCATCAATAGGAGAGAGGCCTTAATCCTTGGAGGATTTGAATTTGTTTTTAAAGCATTCTTGGGTAGAAGGCAATTTTATTTTTATTTCATGCAATGTACTTACAGTGGGTTTTTTATGTGTAAGTATTAAAATACACAACTCTATGGTAAAAATTCTACTTGAGGCAATCAATGACTAAGCAACAGAAAGGAAAAAGAATATTCTGGTCAGTCTATAAAGCATGTGGGTATAGCATCTTTGCCTGTCTTAGGGGAGTGACTGTACAGATGGAGTGAGCTGTTGTCTAAGCAGCTGGCTTTGACCTGTTTAATAATACCAAATTCATCTGTGATGCAGGTAAAATTAATTCAAGAGTTGCGGGGAAGATCAATTCATTATGGCTTACTAAGAAAAGAAAAATAAAGTTGATGTGTTGGGAGATGGTGGTTTTTGCCATTTAAATACAAAAATAGCATCACATGCCAGAGAAAAAAGGAATGTTTTCCTATATTGGTGTGCCTTCTGGTGGGACTTTCTGGTGTCTTTTGGCAAGTACATGGAAGAATCATGTGGATGTCTGGATTCTTTGTCTAAGGTTGAACTTGTGCTTTAGCCTTGACCTCTGTTGGGACCATTAATGGGTTCTTGGTACCTTCCCCAGCCACCTGTTTTAATGGTGTTGATAAAGTATTTATTACTTGAGGGAGTTATTGATGCCATCCTTTTTCAAAGTCTGTTAGAAATTGATTTCTTTGTGGTGCAGAAAACAGCTGCCACATACACAGTGTAATAGAAATGCATTTGGTGAGGTGCTTTTTTCCTTTCTTTTTAGAAAGTCAGATAAATGTTCATATCCCATGTGGGAATTCACTTAGCTATTTGTTGAGTATGTATTTGTGATAACTCTAATTCTTTCTTATATGGATTTTGTTTTGTTGTCACACTACTTCCTAGAGGAAAACCTAGAGAGGCTTAAGGGACAGAAGGACAAAGTAGGATTTCTTGTTTGTTTGTTTGTTTTCCCAGCTTTCTATGTTTTATTCAAATTGCATGTTCCTGCTGAGGAAAGGGCAGGGATTGGTACTCGGCAAGGAGAGCAGTGAGCTCTCAGGTGGAGGAGCACGTGTAGCTGGGAGCCGGAGTGCTGTGGGGATGGAGTGTGGAGCAGGGGTTGGAGCCAAAGGTGGGAGGAGGAGAAGGAAAGTACAATCTGTAAAGCACAGTGGCACTGGTGGGGACGTTTTTTCTGCTGAACAGCTGAGCAGTTTCCCTTCTTGTGCATGTGTCCAGTAACTAATAACCTCTGACACCGAAAGGAAGTCGTAATTTTTTGCCCCCGCGGTTGAAGACAACCGTCTAGTCTCGTCCTGTTTCCTTCTTGTTTACAGTCTTGCTGTGTCAGCCAGCAAGCTTGACAGCTCTGCCAAGCGTGTCTCCTCTGCCCTAGTTGTGGAAGCGACAGTGTAGAAGGGGCTTTCACCGATTTGGCCCAGCAGCAGCGCCGGGGCAATGTACATGTTACCCGGTACCACACACCTGCTGCTGTGTTTGCTCTGCCCCCCGTCTCACGGGACGAAGCGGGCTTGCAGGCTCCAGGCTCCGGGCGGTGACGCCTCGGGGCGGGCAGGAGCGGGGCGGGCCCAGCGGCTCGGGGAAGGGCGGGCTGGCCCCGGGGTGCTGCCGCTGCTCCGTCCTGCGCCATGGGCTGCGGGCCGTGGGCGCTGCTGGCGCTGCTGTGCGGGGCGGCGGGGGCGGCAGCTCCCCTGCGCTGCAACGTGAGCTTGGACAGCCCGGCCGAGCAGCGCTGGCTGCCCGTGCTGCGGCACTTCGAGCCCGCCTTCCTGCGCGCCGCTGTCCGTCGGATCATCGAGTGCGTGCGGCCGGGCACAGGGCGAGGGGATGGCCGCGGGGAGCGGGGGCAAGCGGGGCAGTGCCGGGCAGGCTGATGGAGCAGTGCCAGGGGTGAGCCGCTGGCCCACTCTCGGATAACCCCTGGGGTGTGTCTTGCAGCGAGAGCGTACCGAAATGGGTTCACCAGGTCATCCAGCCCGTAGCAGCCGAACTGCAGCTTTTCATGCCGCAGCCTTTCGCGGGAGAGATTGCAGGGATGTGCAACGCACTGGGAATAAGTCTCGGAGATGGAATCCTGCTGAACTTCGCCTACGAATCCACTGCGTAAGTGTCGGGTGCTCGCACGGTCTCGTCCAGGTGGGCGTAGAGCTTCAGTTCAGCGTGGGGGAAGGCACGTGGTGGTTGAATTGCACAGCTCGTTCTGAGACCACTTCATCTCTTCAGCCGGAAGGTTTCGTTCTCTTTTGGCAGATTGAATGCTGAATGGAACGAGAAGCGGCTATGTTTTCTCTTGGGAAGTACAAGTAATATCTATCTGTCACGGTTTTGTGTATGTACAAATGGTTTTGTGTATGTATATATATAAATGTATTAAAATCCAAAAATCTTTTTTGCTGGTAAGGTATGTCCATCCAAAAGTAGAGATCATTTATGTTTGAAGATGATATAATGTTCTCTGTCACTTAAAAATTGCCAAAAAGGCTAGAATAATTAGTTGCTCTCTCATTTGTCTGAGATAAATTTACTACTAAATTACTTTCTGGATGAAGGTTCACAATGGCTTCATAATACCACTTCCTGATTTGAACGGTGGAAAATGACTGTAGTATATTTAAGGCAGCAAACTAAATCTCAGTGAAAAAAATACTCAGTTTCATTGTCTCTTTTTGCCCTAGAAACATGGTGCAGGAGAATAATCAGCCCTTGGTGTTGCCTCTGGAGAGCCTAAAGTATTTCTCCATATACATTTTAGCAAATATCAAGGCATGTTTGCATTTGATTTTTTTTTCCTTAATGTGTAGTACTCAATTTATTATCTTTTTTTTAGTAAGGACTAATATTGAATATGACACATTTAAGTGCTGGCTGTTTTAGTGTTTCACAGAGAATGCTTGCCATATTTCACCCTGGTGAAGCCCTTGAAATTAAGTTTCTCTGCTTGGATACTAGAAAACCTCAATCAACTGGGAACAGCCTACTTAAGTGAAGAACTTTTTACCTTTATATTTTTGAGAGGCAGAATTATGCATCACTGAAACGACCAACTCAAAACTACAGAGAAAATAAGTTAATTCCTTGCTAATGCAATATACTCCACCAAAAAACTGTTCTAATGAAAGCGAACTTGTTACACAAAGAGTTTGAGCACTCTTCCCGTTGTAGAGAATAGTCTGTTATTGAAATGGCTGATACTTGAACCAATGTTTTTCACTTTCATTGATGGGACATAATTTGAACTTACCTACTCATGATTAAAATTATAGAGAGTCTAAAGGGAAATTAAATCATCAGAATTAAATACAGAAAGTGTGACACTCTATGAATACTTTCAGATGGTAACTTTTCATTACCACTTACAAAAGTAAAATGAAATAATTGTTTTTCCTGACTGGAAGTGCTGCTTTCTGCTTGCCCTGTCATTTCTGAGCTGCTGTGGACTGTGGTGTGGTACTGGACTCCTCTTTGTATGGTAACATTAATAAAACACTTAGCAGATCATCAGCTCAATTCCTACTGAAAGGCTGAGCTCCTGCAGCTAGAGTGTTGCAAGCAGTGCCAGAGCTGTGCCTTCAGTCATTCCTTGCCCTGTTCTGTTTGCAGGTTCTGTACCAGCATTGTCGCTCAGGATGACAAAGGAAACATTTACCACGGTCGGAACCTGGATTACGGTTTTGTTGATATATTGAGAAAGATCACGCTGGATGTGCAGTTTATAAAGAGTGGACAGGTATGGGTTTGGTGTGGCTGCGTGGTGAAAAATGGGACAGCCCTGTAGCTGCTTAGATGGGGGGTTTAATGTAGGATTGGGGGTCCCATCCTAAGTATGCTGGATTGTTAGAGCAGCACAGTTATGCTCCAGGAGTGTGGGATGAATGCTGATTTTCTTTCCTTTCTGGATATCCAGTTTATGGTGATGGACTGGAAAAAGTAGAACAGCTTAATCTAGTACTGAAGATACTATTTCTAAGAGATGCTGAAAGAAGGAAATGTCAAGATGCTAAAAAAGAGAAGAAATATTAGGGAATATGGTAAAGAGAATAGTATTGGTAGGAACCAATTCTAAGCCTTATTTTTTTTTCTTTAGACCTTGTAAATTTTTATGACCAATAAGTGTGTTTTTAGAGAAAAAATTCCAAAAAACAGTTAGTTACTAGTGCAGTTTTGTGAGTCTGATTTTTTTTAAAATGTTCATTAGCCCATTTTGTAAATGGAAAAGTTGCTCCTTGTTGCTTGGTAATTTAACCTGAGTAAAAGTCTTGTAGCTGTTGGTGATCACAAGCTACTGAAATGCTGTGAGTTCGAGGCCTCAGAGTCCCTTTATAATTTACTTGGCATGCTTTCCTGTAACTGAAGGCATGGTGTGCTATAGCAGTGTAGGTATGAAAGCTATAGAAAGAAATACAGGCTGCAGGTTCCAGCTCTGTTGTGTTCTGGAATGCTGAACTGCTCTTCTTCCTGATTTCAGGTTGCGTACCAAGGCACCACATTTCTTGGTTATGTAGGTTTATGGACTGGGCAAAGTCCACACAAGTTCACCATCTCTGGAGATGAACGAGGTAAAGGAAATGTCTTCCACAGCAGATGTTGTTTGTTGTTTTGTTGATTGTTGCCGGCCCTGGACTTTTTCTCTCAGAGGGAACACTGAGGTTAAGGTTGCCAGGAAGGATGTGAAGTGGAATGCCTTGCCTTGCCCTCAGAGAGTGAAAGCACACATGCCTGGTTTTGGCTGCTGTGTAGGAGAAGGTATTTGTTAGCAGTGTCACCTGAGCTGAAAGTGTCAAAGGATGGGGAAAGCCTTGGGAATGGTGTAAAAGATGTGGTCTGGTCAAGAGACACCACTGGAGGTGGCTGAGATGGGGCTGAGATAAGATGCAGTATGGACAGCAAAGAAACAGCTCCTTTCCTGGTTCTGCTGTATTCCATGGTTGTGTGGCCTCGTAGGGCAGTCGGAAAGAGGAGGGGAGGATCTAGGGGAAAGGCAACAGGGCTTGAGGGAACGCCTGGAGACACCAGAAAGGCAGTTGAGCAAGATCAGTAGCAGAGCAGAGTTGAGAGAAGTCACTACTGAGAACTAAAACTTGTAGCAGTGGGGAAGGCAGGGGAAGGTCACTGCCTTGTTCATCAGGGCTTCAGTTCCACAAGTAATGACAGTTATGTCCAACTCAAAGCTTGGGAAGTTGTCTCCTACATTTCTTTCCCCTTTATTCCTTTTAAGAAGCTGATACTGTGTTGTTTTTTATTGGGTGGCTGTTAGAACTGGCAATAATATATTCTCAGAACCAACATCTAAAATGTTTATTTTTCCCTTGTGTTGGTGATAAGCATTTTTCTTTTTAATCTTGAACAATCTGTTCTTCAACTCTTTAGCTATGCAAAAAATATTCACTTTATGTGTTCCACCTGTACATTATCTCTGAGTAGGCATTCTGCTATGGAGCACTTGCACCTCTTGCTTCCTGTTTGCTTTGTTAATGCTGCCTTGTTGGATTCACTAAATTCTTTCTGTAGTTTACACGCACACTTCTTCTAATTCCAGAGTAGTTAGTTAGTCCTTTCAAAAGTGGAGTGTCCTGGGTTGATACTTACTGGGGCAAACAGCTTTTAGTTCAGCTTAAAGGCAAGTGTTAAGTGTTTATTGAGTCTGTTGAAAGGCCTGATTGAGGAAATCTTGTGTACCAAAGTCCTATGTCTCTCACATCCTGTGCTCACTGCACACATGCTGCAGTCCTGTCCGTGGGCCGCTGCTGACTGCTTGCTGGTTTATCTGAAGTGAAAGCTGTTTCCAGTTCATTCCAACTGAGCTACAAATTGAGGGAAATGAGCTTGTGAACTATGGCTGGGAAGCACGATGACTAAATCAGGGTCAGGGTCTATCAAGTGACAAGCAGGCTGATATTTTTTTTTTATGCTTTGCAAAGTGTGAGTGTTTAAATAGTAACAAACTTGGCTGTCTGGTTTTTGCACTTTGCTTATTTTTCTCAGTGACACAAACACTATCACTACCTCTGTTTTAGCTGTTTTATTATTTCTGTGGATTTATTCCTGTTTTAATATTTCCATAAGATGAGTAATGAGATGATTATTATCACTCCTGTCATGACAGGTCTGAGATGGTTTTTGGAAAGCAGGGCTGTAATCCAGCTGCTGTGGCTGATTGTCAGTTGGAATTATGTTGTCAATACATATTTAACCTGAAGGTGTGCTCCTTGTTGGCATTTCTCCAATAAAATGTTGATACTTTGTGCTGATTGGCACCTACCCTGTCTCACTGTATATAAATTACATGTATATAATTTTTTTTCTCCCTAGATGGTGGGAAATGGTGGGAAAATGCTATAGCTGCTTTCCTCAATAGGAATTACCCTGTCAGCTGGCTTGTGCGTGATGTAAGTGCACTGAGTTGTTCTTATTTTTCACAGTCGTGCCACATTTGTCCTTAAACATCTAGTAAATCAGAATCAGTGGCATAGAAGGCTTAGCAACTTGGTAAACAAATGGATTTCTCAGGAGAAACTAAGTGTAGACCCTGTATTCAGTAATGAGGCAATTCTGGTCCTTTTGGAGAGCAACCTCCAGTGCCAAAGGTCCTGGAGAAGCTGTGCCAAGACTTGCATCTTAGGGAGTGTTTCAGCTAGCTGCGACTTGTGTCGCAGCCAGATGAGACAGCTGTACTCCTAGATGGTGAATACCTGTGCCAGGGATTATTTTATACTATTTGTTATGATGCTATACTAATAATATTTTCAAGTAGCACTCCAGAGTCAATTACCATTTTCAGAAAAGCTGGACCTTTGTTCTTTTGAAGATGTCCCAGTGCTTGCTTTTGTGCTTAACCTCACTGTCATCTCCTTTTTGTGTTAGACTCTGAGTGAAGCAGAGGACTTCCAGTCCGCTGTCCTCAGACTGGCTGGCATTCCCATTATTGCTGAAGTGTACTATATTGTGGGAGGCGTCTCACCCAAAGAAGGCATGGTCATAACGAGGAATAGAAGAGGGCCAGCAGATCTCTGGCCACTTGATCCCTTAGGTGGAGCGTAAGTAGGAAAAAACTACTTCATTTTTGCTTCTCAAATTCCCTTCTGAGCGATTGGCTTAGGAGCGCAACTTCCTTGAGAGATCTGGGCACCTCTTGGCCATGGTTACAGCAGGAGATCAGAGGTAACTCACCCCATTCCTGTGTTCCATGGTAAAGGCTCTTACATCTACCAGTATGGGGCCCTGCAGCAAGCGGAGGGAGTTGCCTTTTGAGGGAGTTTTTTCCTTTTGGCACAATAGGGATACCGATTGTTGGACTTGATGCATTACCTACTGATTCACCTTCTGTTTGCTTATATGCTTGTTACAGGTGGTTTCGTGTGGAGACAAACTATGATCACTGGACTACCCCTCCTCCTTTTGATGATCGCAGGTAAATTGATTGGAAGGTCTGTGGGGAGAGAACACGTATTTTGAAAGTGGTTAGAGGTATGGGCAGGTGTTTTCTCCTTGAGCAGGCAGCTCATTGAGTTCCTGTAATGCCACTCTGAAGGGTATACATACAGGGCAGACCAATATTTACAGATGCCAGAGGAAGGGGTGTGAGACAGCCATTAGCATAAATAATGAGAAATTGCAAAGATAATGCACAAGGCAAAAACTTGCTCAAAAAGCAACATTTAGTAGAAGGTAAATGACTTAGATTGACAGTGCCAAAGTATTGGATGGCACTAGGAGGGTGCTTACATGGGATTTTTAGGCTGTGTAGTGTCCAAAAAGGATTGGCAGGTTCCTTCTTGGTATGTACTCAATGGAGTAGTAACAGGAACTGCAACACTCTGAGATGAGATCCAGTCACACGACGTGGGGTTATTTTAGACCAAAGCAGGCATTTCAATGTCAAGGCCTTTAGTAAGGTCCTAGTTTGTGTTGATGCTTTGTAGCCTTTGGAACAGACAAGTGTATTTAATTGATAATATGTTGCTTTCCCACAGAACTGCAGCCATCAAAGCTCTCAATGCTACTGGGCAGCACAACATCAACTTTGATACACTCTTTAAGGTATTTCTCAAATTCTGCATTGTGAGTTGCTCTTCAAGTTCTTTGACAAAGCAGAAGTGTTCTTTTATCAGGGACGTAAAAGCTGTGCTTTATTGTGGGGAACAAGGTTTACTTACTGCACAGCTGCCTCTAGGGGCGTTGAAGACTGAAAGTTGTTCAAAATTCTTCTGGACTCCTATTTAGGGATTTTATAACAGTTGACTAATTCAGGTGGAATGTGCTGGAGGTGAATCCCATCATCTTTGTGCAGTTTCTTATTTCAAGCACAGGCACTTAGCGTTAGACATGGTGTGCTTTGGGAATTGGAATATATTTGATAGGGCTTTTTTGAAAGTATTTCTCTAAAATAGTCTGATGTTTAAAAAAGGCGAGAAGTCTTTGACTTTATATTATTCCTTTCATAACTTCATCCTACTGCTGTTTCTTAATAGCCATTTATTTCCCTCTTTATCTACCCAAATGACAACTCTTCAAACTTTCTGTACAGGTGTTGTCAGTGAAGCCAGTCTTAAACAAGTAAGTATTAGATTGAGAGATGTTGATCTGTGCTTCCTGCTGTGCCTCAGACCACTTGAAAGTACACCACAAATTTCCTTAGGATCTTCCTTATGTGTCTGAGTCTTGTGGTTTCCCAGCTTAGACTGTGGCTTGTGCTCATGACCCTCTATTTCCACTTCCACACCACCATTCCTTTTGCTTGTGCCTCTTCAGTTAGGGAACAGTCTGGTAATGGGAAATTGCTTTGGAGTAGTGAAACAAATGACTCATTTGGAGGAGCAGCTGGATGTCACACTGACTCCTTTCCCCACTTTTGAAACTTTTGGGTTGGTGTTAACACTGACAGTAGCTTTTTCTGCATTTTCTAATATAGCTCTGATTTGTGTAATGAAGTAAGTGGGATAAAGCTTTTAGATACCATTTACTGGGTTTCCAAGAGATGTATTTCAGTACACCATTCTTCTGTGCTGTTCTAGAAATTGCACTTTTGCATGTTACCATGTTATGGTTTACTTTTACTTGGAGCTCAGTATATTCTCTCCATCAGTCACTGTCATTGGAGGTTGGCAATGGCTTCCTCTACCTCTCATCTGCCTTGTCAGTGTGAAGAAATGGGGAAAGGAAAAGGTTAATCTCAGCTGACATAGATATAGTACCAATTGTTTAATACAGTTCCTCTGTTGTGCTGCATGGGGGAAAGAACACTAAAAATTAGTGCAAACAGTCTTTAATGTGATCAGTCTCTTCTCCTAATCCTTCTGTACCTCAGCAAAGTATCTGTTTCCACAAAGATTTGTCCTGCTGCTTTGCTAGCTAAATTCTCATTCCTGCCTTTGGAATGTCACTCACTCGCTCTGTTGTTCTTTCCCTGCCAGTAACACAGTGTACACCACAGTCATGAGTGCTGCACTTCCGGATCGGTACCAGACGTGGATGAGAACTGAGGAGTGAAGATGTGGAAGTGGCAGAGGTGTAAGTGGCATTGGTACTTACACAACCATTTCAGAATCACTGAGGGACAAAACATTGCAGTGGCACTCTGGTGACCCAGTCTGAATTCCTGATTCTGCTTGCCTATTGCCCTTGGATAAATACCTTCCTGTAGTAATGCACTCCCACACCCAAGCAGGTGTTTCTATATAAGGAAAAGAGTTTCAGTTTACCTTTGAACTTAAAAGGAAAATGGACTAGAATCTTCTGTGATACTCTCACTGTGGCTGGTCCTGTGCCAGCACAGTGGCACTGGTTGGGCTTTAGAAATGTCTCTCAATATCTATAGCTGCTTCTATTGGCAATAAGCCAAGTTATCTCTCCTAAATCGTTACGTATTTATGAAGGTGCACAAAGGAGCTCAAAGGCTTTTCAAGGTGTTGTAGCAAGGTGTCTGAGGCTTCTCCGATACCTGTGCTTGGCTTTTGTTTCTGTATCGTTTGTTATTTTTGTTTTTATTAAAACCTTTATTTTACAAAACACACTTGAAGAGCTGTCTTGCAAAATTATTTTAAGCCTTTTTCTGTAAGGTGCTGGACACCCTCACAGGTATTGAACCCTTGCAGAGCTGATTCCACCTGGCTCTTTGAGAAATTCAATACCTTCCCTTGTTGTTTTAGAGGGAGTTAAATAATGACTCTCCTAGTGAAACTCTTGGAGATGATCTTAGAGTTTTGATCAGAGAGGAAGGGATGGATGTTGCAACCTAAACGTAGAGGTTCCCTCTGGGAATGTTTTGGCTATTTTTACCACCTCACTATGGCACTTGCTTGTCTCTAGGTGGATGATAACAGGAAGCCCTGCCAGAGGGAACTGAATCCCAGCAGGAGGGGGTGGTGCACTTAGCACCAAGAAAAATCAAACTTTGTTGGTAATGGCTGCTCACCAGTGACTGCATGTGAGCAGCATCCTTTGGGGGCTTTGTCCTGTGAATGTGCAGGATAAGTCCAAGTTCCCATGAGGTAACTCATGGGACAGCCTCAGATATTATGAGAATGTCTATGCCAAGAAACTGGTTGCATGGCCTTGGCAAGAGCAGAAGTCATCGTATTCCAGTTTAAACTTTTTTAAAAAAATATTATTGCTATTATATTTGTAGCAGTTCTGTCAGATCTGATTTTATCAAGAGTAATTATTTTTAGAGATTGTGTAGAAATTGTTTCTCATTTAACTCTGGACAAACCTGTGCTCTCTTGCCTATTTTTCTAGTTCAACACATGGAGTGAGAAGCTGAAGCTGTGCAAGACTAACATATGCTTTTAAAATCACTCCTGGGAGCAGTACAGTGGCTTTGGTTCATGAGTGATGTGGACCATTCAGGAAACAGTGATTTGTTAACTCTTTGAAGTGTTGCAGGTGATCCTGTTAATGGCTTGTAACGGAAGTTTGAAATTTCTTGTAATTAAATTGATGCTCTAGTAGATGTGGATGGGTAAAAATGGCTTGTATTATTTTTGGTAGGAGTTGTGTAACTGCAAAGGACTTCTGTGGTGACTAATAAATGCATTTTGTAATTTACTTAGCCTGTGTGTCTGAAATAATTAAATAAAACTATTCAGCTGATAGCTTGTGGGGTTACTTCTATGTCATCATCCTTTTCCCTCATCTATGAGGAGTTGTTGATCCTGGGCCTAGCAGGGGCAGATGCAGCAGTCAGTAGCATGCACAGCTGTAGACCATAGGTATTTTATTTGTCAGAAGTCAGAAGCTGTTTCAGGAATTCTGGTAATGCACTTTTCTCCTTGGTAGATGAAAGGAGGTTGTGTTGGGTAGCAGTGAGGTTAAAAAATGGTTGTATTTGGTTTTGTGCGTTCAGATCAAGTTACCTGCAGTACAAGTTAACATCTTGTTTTACAGTGCAGAGCAGTGGGGTTTTTGTCAGGTTCTGCTATGACTGTATATTGAGTTTAGACACTTGGGTGTACTCCAGAAATACTGAGGGCTTTAAAGAGTCAAGACGAGCGGATACTTTGAAGTAAAGCCGGAAAGAGCCCTTCTTCACTGGATAAAGTGTCACCTGTGTGAAGGTGACAGAGCACAGCTTCCAGACCCATGCCATGCTGGCTGTGGTGAGTGTGCACTGGTTATGCAAACAGCTCTGAGAGCACCTTCTGGACCTGAGGGCCCTTTATCCCCTTGTGCTGAGTCTCATAACCTACTTACCTGCATCCTCTCCTGCTGCCTGGATAAATGTGCTGCAAGCTTTGCCTTGACCCAGTTTAGACAGCGACATACAGCAGCCAGATGATAAATTTGAAGAAGATTTCCTGAAGGAAGGTTCTAAAATGTTCACTGTCTTTGAGAACTGCAGAATGCTGCTGCTTTTAATTCACAGAGTAGGCAGTGATTTGTGATCCCACCAGGTTTTCTTTAAATAACAGCCACCCACAGCTACAGGATCCTTACAGGTGTGGTGGCTTTGTGTAGTCATCCTGACCTCTGCAGCATTAGGCTGATTATCCTCTGGCAGGGGTGTGCCCAGATGCTCTGATATATAAATTTGGCCAAATGTATTTGCTTCAATGTACAAATGATCTGGAATGTATAAGTTGTTAGTATTTATGAATATTCAGGAAAGAATTTGCTTCTGCTGTTGTGTTTGTGGCATGGCAGCTGTTCGGGGCTATGAGGTTTAAACAAATGAGGAATGTAGATTTTTTTTCCTTATAAATTACTTTCTTGAAAGCCTTGCATTTTCTGTGGTAACCAATACTCCCAAGATGCTGACTGCCAACAAAATAAAGTTTCTCCCACCTTGCATGCTTTTCTGCTAACCCAAAGGATACATAACCTCCTGGTCTCAGTTTAACAACAAGCTAAAAATATAAATACTGATGAACTGGTAAGTGATGTATCTTACCACTTAGATAATTTAACCTGTGAGTAGCTAAGGTACTTGTGATAAGAACTGAAGTTTCATAAAAATGCAGAGATGTGACTGTTTATACTTAAATAAAATGATCTTAATGCTGAAAACATTAAAATGTAGCAGTGATTGGGGTTTTTTGGTAGGTTTGGATGTTTTGTGGGAATTTTTGCCAAGAAAGACTGCACCAAAACATCCTGAAGGTATTTTTCTAGCCTGGTATTCTGACTTTATCATAATTTTTTTTTAAAAAGGAGGGTCTTTTATAGTTATTTGAATAGCTTGCTAATCGTATTTCTGTTTGAGATTTTATCTGCTTTGTGTGTACACTTTTTAAAGACTGGAAAGAACAGTGATTTTTCTGCTTTCTCAAGCCCTGGAATTATGAAGTAATAAAACAAGGTAAATTATCCTCGCTTTTTTCAAATCCCTTCCTTTGTGCACTAGAGATTCCTTAGCTACAAAGCCCCACTTAAGCCCAATACAAATAAGAGGTGAAACCTTGAATTATTTTTCCTCCAGAAGTTTGCATTTAGTAGAGGGCAGCGCCCAAGTGTTGTAAGAGCTTACTCCTAGGATGAGAGAGGCCAACATGGTGTATTTCTCATTCAAAATCCCTTGAAGTAATCCTAATCCAGTTGAGATCTGTAGCCTTTATTAAGCATCACATGGTAGGGGATTCTTAAGGCTGCTCATAACTGGGCAGTAAATAAATCAAAGTGTCTGTGCCAGTTCTGGGTTGCACGTGCACAGAGACTTGGCCTGTCCTGCTGCCTGCTCAAGGGAACGCCTTGCTTTATTATTTGGATTTTGAGGAGGAGATTTTGCATCTGTAACTAAACAAATAGCATCAGAAATCATCGAATATTTGGGTACTGAATACAACAAAAATTTATCAAGTGGAGAGCTTCACTTGTGTTTACCTCAACAAATCCATAAATTAAGACCTGGCAAGGTAAGTTGCATTTTTCCTTTTAGTTCTTTGCAACAGGGTTTTGTGTTCAGAAATAGCTTAAAGTTTGAGGTAAAATATCCTTTTTGTATGCCAAGGTGTATAAAGCTGCATTTGAGAGTTTTGTATCTGTAATTCCTCTTCTTGGCACTGCAGTAACTGTGTGGGTGTGTTTGGAATACAGCGTGCTTCCCCATCTTGTTTGCAGCTATCAGTGGTGCTGGGTCTGATGTGCACGTGGGTCATACATAGGTATTTACTCTCAGAGGCAAGGTAGGATCATCGCTTTCCCTAGTGCCAGCTAGCATTTTTTTCCTTGGGAAAAGTATTTGATTGTTTTTTAATCAATCTATTGCTCTTAAACTCTTGCTGGTTTGTTTTTCTTTTTGCAGAACTTAAAATTCGTTTCCCTCCAACATCTCTTTTAGGTTTTTCCCTAGTCAATTTTGTAGTCTGTTATTTTCTCCTGTTGCCTTCCATATTCTGCTCACCCGTTCCCTCCATTGCTGGAATGTCTCTAAAACTGTTAGTCAGGTTAGTGGGCATCCTGTTCATGATACATG
The DNA here is from genome assembly GCA_013398615.1 of Brachypodius melanocephalos. Classification (NCBI taxonomy): domain Eukaryota; kingdom Metazoa; phylum Chordata; class Aves; order Passeriformes; family Pycnonotidae; genus Brachypodius; species Brachypodius melanocephalos. The sequence goes on from VZSR01000029.1 coordinate 271,461, forward strand.
AAATGTCACCTTTCCTAGGAGCAGGCTTCACACTAGATTCTGGTAGGTCATGTGGGTTGAGCACTACATTCTGCAAAGATCTAGGATGAGCACAAGTTCCCAGTGTGCAGACTTTGATTCAGAATGCTGTCCCTTGCTTTGGTTTTGGAGAAGTTAAAATAATTAGGCTAAGCCAGGAAATTTACCTAGCCTTTTGTTGTTTGTGTTTTGGGGTGGTTGACTAAAGTGGATTTGGGCAAGGTTCCCTTTCTTGAATTTTATGCTTTAGTGTTCAATAACACTAGATGGTGTTATTGAACAAGTAAGTCCTCTGCTTGTGTTTGGAGAATTGCAAGAACTGTGTTACCCAAAGGCTTGGGAAGTGCATGGATGCTGGCTGCTGTGTCTCTCCTGCCTGTGAAACGTAACCTCTGGTGATCAGGGGATGTGCATCTTCTCTACGTGTGTGTGGCCTTCTCCTGAGGCTGTGAACTTGGTGTTCCACTGGTTGTCTGTGCCCATGTGAGGCTCTCGAGTCTGTGACTTTTTAGTGACGGTTTACAAGTGTGTGCAGTGGCTTTGGCAGGCGCTCTGTGCCACGGCACCTACCAGGGACAGCCCTGTGCAAAGGACGTGTGAGCAAAACCTGTTGCAGAGGCCTCCTAACTGCACCAGAGAGAAGGAAGGATCTCTGCAGGAGAGGAGTGGCAACCAAGAGCAAGATGAGGAAGGAGTGGTTGGTTGGTAGCTGGCTGTTTCCTGGCTGATGATATTTCTCACCTGGATGTTTAATAGAACCTGCAGCTGAAGTGATGCTGCTGCTCAGTTCATCCAGTCTTTGAGGCTGTGCCTTGATGGGTCTCTGTTCCTCTTCCATTTCTTAGGTACAGGCATTTAGGAAGTGAAGGGAGTATGTCACTGTTGGGTGGATGAGGAAGGATCCGAGGTGCTGAGCAGTTGGACTGGTTCTGTTTCTTCCTCAGTCCTTCCAGCCTTTAAACAGATTTGATTCCATTGGAGCCTGATTTACTTCTGTGTGCTCCTTTGCTCAGGTTGTGCCCCTGACAAAAATCTGAGGGCAACAAATGAAAAAGTTCATGGCTCCAGGAAGTGCTTGGGAGGGACCTGTTGATAAGCCTTTTCATGATGTGATAATTAGGGCACACTAACATTAGGCCATCCCTCGCTATGGATGGCTGAAATGTGTTTCAAGTAGGACTACCCAAATAATAAATGCCTGGTTGTTTTGCTGGGAGAGATGGAAATAAGAAAAAATTTGTTGTCAAAGGTGACCTCAAATCCAAGGTCACATTTTATCAAAGTACGCAAGCGGTATCCAAGGTCACATTTTATCTAAGCAAGCAGAAGGTAATCGTGAACACATCCTCAGCAAGCAAAGTACTGAACACCATACTTGAATGTTTGCTTCAAATTTGTTCTCCATTGTTTTAAAAGTAACCTAGAAGTGTTCTAGTTCCTGGAAAAGGGGCCAATGCAGAATGAATCATTTATATCACTGCTCCTCTGGAAAGCTAAAACTCGCTGAAATCCTCAGATCTCCGTTAAGTGAAAATTTTGTTCGGATAGGCCAGATGGGCCTATGCTCAAAAGTATTAAACTTTTTCCTGAACTCTGATTTCCCTGGTACAGGAGGTTACAAGCAAGAGTATAACTGGTGAGTTTTGTGTGCAATAGTCCCTTGGAGTAGTTAATAATCTGGAAAGCTATCAGAGTACCTGCATTATTAGAGCACAAAGAAAGTAAAGCACTAGGTAAAATTGGGTGTAATTTGGCAGTGATTTCAGGCAATTTTTGGCATGGATATAAAATGATATTGTTAGACTAAAACAAGAGTGTCGGTATTTTGCTGAGAGCATTGGGGTGTACCCTGTTGTGTCACCCACTCGTGGCATAGTGAGGATGCCATGATACAATTGGGCATGCTGGGCAAGGGAGAGAGAGTTCCAGCCTTTGCTGTGCTTTAGACCCTCCCCGTGCTGCAGCGTGGCTGAGCAGGGCTCACCTTCCTGAGCAAACACGGATCACTCACCTTACACAACACCGGACGCGCTTCTTCCATTAGCGTTTGTGCGGATCTGACCTATTGTGAGGGGAAAGACATGGGCTAGGTGGAAAGAGATGGAAGGAGGCAAAAATATTGCAGAAAATGAGGAAAGGAGGACTTCTCCTTCTGGGCAGAAGTGCCTCTGTAGTTACTCTGTCCTGACCCTTCAAAATACTTTGAACTGTGTTCTCCTGCTAGCACCAGTCTTAACGTTTTTACAGGTGTTTAGTTCCTCCCCTCCATTTCTCAGCTTTCTCCTCCCAGAATTTCAGGGGAAAATAAAAATCTCTTGAATTCTTCAGTGATACAGCCTGGGGCTGCTTTGGCAGTAGTATGTGACTGTTACTTTTCCAGAGGAAAAACATCAGACTGTGAATTACATTCTGGTTATCCTCAAAGTGAAAGACTTCAGAGTTTGACCTTATCTTGCATTAGGATCTGTTTACCCTGACCACAGCTTCCACAGCAGTGAGCTTACTAAAGTCTGGATGTCTGTCCTTTTATACTGGCAATTGATGGAGTAATACACTCCCACACTTGAGCAGATGCATGAGATGAAGGCAAGCAGTGTTTAACAAAGCTGATTATTTTCTTCTAATAGCTAATTGTTATTTTAGACTTACCTTCCTGCTAGCTGTGGTTAGATTAAATATCTGGTTTGTGTTCATCCTTCATGAGTTATACTTTACAGGCACTTACATGAATATTTGTCTGCACTACAGAATACTACAGAACATTTGTCTGTGCATACTGCTTCTTAATGACTTTTTAATAGTTCCTGATCAGTATTGAAAAGTGTTTTATATGTTTGCCAAACAGTCACAGTACCTATTTTTATGCAAGTAGCTAAAGGTGCTGAACTGATTCTTGTTTATAGAGCTCACTTGAAATGTGAAGCAGTGAGAAAGAAATCCTCATCTGATTGTCTGGGAGTAGCTGGAGAAACCTGGTAATGGAGAATGTACCTGGGCACAAGAGAGGCCATCTGATCATTGATATTAAGTGTTAATATATTTAATTGTAGATTCTTGGCACTGTGGGACATGTTGCAGCTGTTTTGATTCTGACCAAATGGTCTTCCCTGCATCTCCCTTGTGGTTTTGGTGACACTGGGCCAGTCTGCAACGTTGGAGCATTGGTTGGAGAACATGGGATCTGGTAGTTCTGTAAATGTCAACTACAAGTACTCCCTGCAGAAGTCTGAAAATGGTAAGTTATTCTTAGAAAAGTGATCCTTTCCTGTTTTCTCCTGCATGTGCTGTTGGGAAGTTGCATTGAATGTATTTCTCCTCTGGATTACTTGGTTTTCTTCATAGCACTGAAGTGAGGTTTTGTCTTTCAGTATCCTGTGACAAGGATTCTCAGGTGTCAGGCAGAAGACAACAGGCTTGAGGAAATAACAGCTATTTAGACGAGGAGTAGGTTAAAATCCACCCAAGCCTAACCAGAAATTAAGCAACAGTTAGAACCAACACCTGCTGGATTAAACACTTGCTGGGTAATGCAGGTGTCTGCTGACAGTGAGACAGATGTCACTCTGCTACTTCCCTGGATTGTTTTCCAAGGCCCTTACTGGCACAGGACTGGTTAAGCAGAAGTGTTAGCAAAGCCAAAATAGATCTGGTTACAAAGAAAGTGAGACAGTGTGGCCAGGAAAAGCTGTAAAACAAAAAGTGTGCATTTTGTCTAATTACATCTCAATCTCTGCTAACAATCTAAATTTGTTTATAGCTCTCAAAGCTGTCGTGATTTATTTTTATGAAGCCCTTTGTATCAATTTTGTGGGTGTGTGCCTGTGTCTGCTGTGGAACAAAGGGAGCTGATGAGGGACACCTTAGATATAAGGAAGAGTTGAAAAATAAATAAGCAGCCTTTTCTTTGTTGTTTGAATCATGCAGTCACAAGCACTGGCAGAACAGCAGGATGGCGCAAACTGTTTACAAGTGCTTGGAAAAGAAAATAAGGATTGAAAGTGGGGATAAGGTTGTGACTCAATCTTTTGTTTGTTACTGTCCACTGTTGAAAAACTCTTTTTAAGTTGGACTCACCTGTCACCCACAGCACCAGAGGTCTCTGGACTTTCCCAACAAGTTCAGGGTTATTTTAAGACGACCAAGTGTAACACAACACTAGTTACTTATTTTAACCCGTGTATTACATCTGATACCTCAGCAACAATTTCCCACAGCAGTGAAGCCTCTCTGAATTTCTAGCTTTTGCTTCTCAAAAACCTTCAGATTGGCCATCTGCAGCAGGGCAGCTGCTTTTGTGCTCAAATGGAGTGTGCCATATGTCATCCCTGTCCCCCTATAGAAGGTCTAAAGGCTGTTTTCAATGGAAAATGTAGGAGCAGAGCTGTTCAACTGGCCTTGCCTTGGGGTGAAGTCTGGTTTGAGTGCTGCCACTTTGGTATGCTTTCAGCAGCTTACATGATATATGGTTTGGATCATCACAAAATGTGGCTAAGTCTTTCTCTTCTTTGTTGATTTTTTTTTCCCCAAACCGATACAAACACTTCCAAGTATAACTCACCCAGGTAAACTGCAAAATTAGAATACCTGGCTTTTTCAGTTGCAGAGTCAGTCTCTGTAAAAGCAGAGCAAAAACCAGTGCCTTCCCTATCTGAGGCTTAAATGCTGTGGATGGCGGTTATTTATGTTAACTGTGCACTTGATAACATGTCTTTCATAGGTTTAATTTTTACTCTTTCAAAGGTTCTGATTTTTGTTGGTATGTGTGGACTCATCACATGATTTTTTTCAAAGCAGATCAGTAAGCATTTCCTTAGCAAGAGAGAAGGCAAAGAATACAGAAATTATTCCTGAGTTAAGTCTTGCCAAATCTTACCTTCTTGCCCACAACTTCAGGGTGTCTCAGCCCCCTGCTGAACAGCAGCTGTAGATCTTTCTTTTTTGTGCTATGCATTTCCCAGTGCTGAAAGAGAATCATAATTTATAAGGATTACTATTTTTATTATTATTCTAATTATTATTTTATTATAATACTAATATTACTATTTTATAATCCATTGAGATACCTTCTTTAGGGAAAGGTCACCGTTTCCTGCTGAAGTACCTGGAGGACCATTTGTTGTGTAATTAATGCAAGCTGATTGAATTAATAGGATCTCTTTTTCTCTTGCCAGTGTGTAGCAGCCTTTGGGTAGAAGTGAGGGGTTTTCCTCTTTTTAATGACCATTTTCCCATGCACCTGCCATTGCTCTCCCTGCTTTGGTGAATGTGGCCAGGGAATATACCTTCTGCAGCAGGCCTAGTTCCCTACCTCTGTTATTTCCCTTGGATTTTGAAGCCAGCCTGTGGATACAGCAGTCATCCCTTTCCCCCCCCTCAGCTAAAGATGACAGAGAAGCACTGTTAGAAGATGTTTTAAGTAGAGGGCTCACAGGTGGGGCTCCAGAAAGGAACAGGAAGGAATGCAGTGTAATCCAAAGAGATATGCCAAGTAACAGAGCTGGTCCAAGTGAGATCAAGGCCAGCTAGGGAGGATGAGAGATTCTAGAGGTACGTAAAATTCTGTGGCAGAACATGAAAAAGGAAAGGTGAAACTGCACCAATGCACTTCACTTGAAACATGCACACACCCCATCTGAAATAATCTTTGAAGGGAACACACTGGAACTGGGAGAATACAGAGGCTGTGTTCTAAAGATCAAAGGGCAGATAGCCATAATTTGGGGAGAAGCACCTGGTGTCAGCACTGGCTGTGGCTTGAACCTCAAACAGGCACCTGGAAATTTTGGCATCTCGTTCATTCTGTGTCACTAAACAGCATAACTTCTGCCTCCCTTATTTCACTGTTGGTGTAGTTTTGTCTTTATTTTATGGTAAGGTAATGGCATGTTGATATTTATGCTACAATAGAGTCCTTCTAAAGTTCTTCCACAACTGCAAAAGCTGAGGTATTTATTTGGCATAAAGAAAGGTAGAAAACCCCCACATTTTTAAGGCTCTAGAAGGAAAGTTGGTATCTTGTCTTCCCCCAGCTCTTTGCATGGCCTCAGTTAAATTTCTGGTTTCCTGAAGCCCCAGCACCCAGAGATGGTAAGATGGGCATAAAAATGATCAAGGTAGGTAGAAAGGGAGAATATTGTCTAATACTAATGAAAAACATGTTAGGGCTTTTAGACCCTAATAATTTGTTGTAAATGCTGGTGCTGAGGAACCAGCAGCAATGGTTGGAAGTGCTTCAAAGGTCTCTGGTCAGGCAGGGTCAGGTCAACCTCTTGCAAAAAAGAAGCCAAAAAGAAGAGTTTTTTTGCCCTTAGGCACAAGAATACAATTCCTGGAAACTTCTTTCTGGGAAGGAAAGGTTCTTTTCCATATTCAGGTGTGAGGAAGGAGCTATTGCAGGTACCTCATCTGCAGGCAGTGCCACTCAACAGCTTGGTTCTGTTCTGTCCCCAGCTTTCAAGGCAGCTGTCTTGATCCAGCAGTGGTATCGGCGCCACGTGGCTCGGCTGGAAATGCGCCGCCGCTGCACTTGGAGAATCTTTCAATCCATTGAGTATGCCTGTGAGCAGGATCAGATCCAGGTATGGTGCCAAGGAAAAGAGCAGGTAGGAAAACATGTAGGAAACTGGTTTCTGTGCCAGACTCTGGCTTCCTGGATGCCAGCTGGTAACCCTCTAAGTGCTTCAGTGAGTCGGGGACTGGGTTTCCTGCCCCTTTTCAATCTGTTGATTCCCTGTCTGCTTGTGTTGCATAAAACACAAAGTAATGAACCTCAAAAGCAAGCCATAAGAGCCATTTAACAGAGCTTTTCTGGAATCTGAACACAATAGGCAAGTCTATTTGGTTTGTTACGTTTTAACCTGGATTAAAATTCTCTTACATGGCTGCCTTGCTCTCAGGGAGAGGATGAGCTCATAGCCCACTTTTGCCTGTGGCTGAAGGTAAAGCCACTGTTTTGACTTCATCTCAAGATAGTCAAAACTTAAATTGGTACAATGAGAGTTGCTGTACATACCAGACAGCATGAGAAGGGCAGAGGTAATACTTCCAGAAAGAAGATCATGATAGGTTGCTACTCTGTTGAATTTCATTCTGGGGTGAATGATGGGCTCTCCTTCTTCCTGCAGCTTCACAACTTCTTCAGTTACCTCATGGACCAGTTCACACCAAGAAGCAGCAAAGAGAGTAAGTTTGTGTGCTGTTTGTAGATGTGGCACCAGCAGCTCCAAAGGCTGTACCCTGTATTATTCATTGCCCAGTGCTGGGCAATTGCCTGGGTGGCACATGTGGCCAAGAGTCTCAAGAGTGATGGCATCGGGAATAGAGAGTGAATTATCTGGAGACTATGAGCAGCGGTGTAAGGGATGTGGGGCAATTTCTGCTCTTAGGAGCTGGAAGGAGGCATAAAAGCCCAGTATGTTTTCACAGAATCACAGAATGGTGCACACTGCACCATGGAGATTTGTCTCTGCAGCCTTTTCCCCACAGCAAGTTTTGTAGCAGTGCCAAGCAGTACCCAGCATCCATGGCTGTGATTGCTCCTGAGTGCCAGCCTAACCAAACAGCTCTTCTGTAGTAAATTACTAGAATGGTACCTGGAGCCAATTAACTACTTTTTTGTCTGTTTCTCACTTTTTTTTTTTTTTTTTTTTTTTTTTTTTTTTTTTTTTTTTTTTTTTTTTTTTTTTAAATCAACCTTACTTATCTGCTATCCAGGGGACTTCATCAGTCGCATGTTCATAAGTGGGGAAAGTTACAAAGAGGCAGAGCTGGAAAAATACTGTGACTATGAATCAATAGAGGTGCCAGACTCCTACACTGGACCCCATCTCTCTTTCCCACTCCTTCCTGACCATGCCACGGCCTTGCTGGAAGCTTTCCAACAGAAACAAGTAAGGATCCCCAAAAGGTACCATGCTTTCCCCTTCTCTGAACAGGGCTGTAGGATGTAGCTGTAAGCTAATTTGGTCTTAGTTTTCTTACCGAGCTTCAAGTTGACTTGGAGTATAGCAAGCTGGCTGGCTGTTAAACAAAATGGGGTTAGAAACTATACGGTATTCCCTAATGCCATAGAAATGTTCTTTCAGAAAATATACTCCTGAAAAAATGGAACACTTTACATAGGGGTGTACCAATATTAACCTGAATTTCATTTTTAAAGGGAAAAATCAGCAACACCTCATGTCAAAACTTTTCATCATTTTTTGTTCAAATTTCTCAATTTGTATATAAGTATAGGATGGCCCAGAGGGAAACAGCCAATTACAGTGTTTTGTGCTATGCAGCTTGGACTCAGACTTAAAATGTAAATTTTGAGCTTTTGATGAGGAAGTTGAGTACCACTCCAGCACTAATAAGACAAGCCTTCATACAACTGCAGTGTTCTGCTGCCATCCCTCAGCTGATGTGCTGAACTGCAAAATAGGCCAAAACATCCCTTCTCCAAAGAGAAATTCTAAACCAAAAGTTTCTCATGTCCCAACTGTATAAAATGCCTACACCCTGGCTTCGAGAATATCTATCACTGCAGGATATGTGGAAACTCACAGACTGGTTCACTGTGGGAAAGCTAGGAAAAATCTAGAGGAGCAACTTCTTACCCGTGATGTTGGGCTGGATTTTCTGCTGCTTCTGGAGGTGGTGTGGCCTAGAGGGTACAGCCTTGTCCACAAGGTGCTGGGGCCTTAGGGCTGCCTTGCCAGCCCTCTCAGTGCTGAGGCTGCCTTGGGCAAGTGTCTGTCATCCTGCTGTTTCCCAGTATTTCCCTCATCTTGTTTGTAAGCCCACGGGTCAGCACAGACTGCCATGCCAGGGAGAGTTTCTGCCACCCAGACTATCCTGGTGGAGTCTTTGCAGCCACAGTGGTGCTGCTCAGAGGCCACTGATTTCCTGCTTTAATCCCTTCACTTTCTCCTAGTAGCAGCTCCATGCTCGTTATGTCTTAAACCTCCTGCACGAGACCAGGAAACACCTCAAGCAGTTGCCAAACATCAGCCATGTCTCCACCTGCTACAGTGAGGAGGTCACCGTGTGTGGTGGGTCCCTTGCAGCCTCCGGGGTGGAATGCTCCTATGGGAGGGTGGGGCAGAGAGAAAATTACAGTGAGAGCATGATGCCCCCCTCTGTACTGAACGTGGAACACAAATGCTCTCTATAAGCCAAGTGTGTGATGCCTTGAGAGGCAACTGGAACTGTCTGAAATACCCAGGTGGTCTTTTTTCTCTCACCCCAAACTTGGAGTTGTTTTACTAAACCACAGAAACCACACCCAGCACAAAACTTGGTAGTGGTCTGACCTATTCTGTGGTCTGAGATTATTTAAACAACAAAATTCTGGAGGTGTTCTGGGTGAACACCAGTGCATGCATGCAGATCCAGAATGTTAATGCATCTTTGGATCCTATGAGTAAATTTGAGACAAAGCTTTTTAATTTTTTCCTACTCTGACTAATGTTAAAATATTGATATATTTCTGAAAAATACATACCACAGACTTTTGCATGCAGTCAGCCTCTGGAAAACAAACCTCTCTCTCTCCAATATTATGTTAAATGAGAATTAGATTGTTATTTTGAATACAAAACTTTCTCCCATATAATGACAATCTTGTGCCGTGTTGTGCCATCACAAGAGATAAATGAACAAAGCTTCTAAATCAGTGTTCAGTAGATAGTGTAGGTTTTTTTTACTGTCCTTCTCAGACTGCAGCTCAAGCCTTGCATCGTGTCCTTTTCCACTAGGCTTGCACGTCCCAAAGTATTTCAGTGGTGATTAATTTATAAAGGACATAGTTCGTAGGAAGTTATGTATTGGTGTTTTTTTAAGTTTAAGGTAAACATACTGTGACTTGTCTCTTTGTGCCTGTTAGGAGACTTGCACGGCCAGCTGGATGACTTGTTCCTCATCTTTTACAAGGTAGGCACTAAATTTGGAGAGAGATGCTGTCCAGGCATTGCAACATGAATCCCGTGGGCCATGTTGAAGAGTGTTTGCAAAATTGGGCCATTCATGTGCAATTCTCCAAGTCAATTTGATTAGTTTTAAATGGCTTCACAAATTAGTAGCTTAATCCCTTGCTGACTTGGAAATCTGATATCTATGTCCATTTTATTGGTGCCAATGGGTATTTTTCTAGTGCTGATACCAATGGCAACCCTCTGTGACTGCCAGTTTCACTGCTGGGGCCCACAGGATAAAGATGAGCAAGGATCTGTTGTAACCTGGGACAGGAATGAGAGACTGCACAGCTGGGGAAGGGGCATATGGACACCTTGGGGAGGCCTCTCGGGTGACATCCGCCTGTTCCTTGCTTTTACAGAATGGCCTTCCTTCCCCTTCCAAGTCCTACGTGTTCAATGGGGACTTTGTAGACAGAGGCAAGCAGTCCCTAGAGATCCTTGTTATCCTCTTTACTTTCCTCCTGATCTATCCCAAGGAAGTTCATCTCAATCGCGGGAACCACGAGGATCACATGGTGAACTTACGGTACGGCTTCTGTGCAGGGCTGAGCACGATGTCAAGGGCGTTGTGCAAAATCCCACTGAGCTTCCTTTCTCCTGTTCCTTTAGCTATGGTTTCACCAAGGAAGTGATGCAGAAATACAAGGTAGGCTTATGTTTGTGTCTTCTTTACCACGTAAGACACGCATTTAGAAGACTTAATGCTCTATCTCTTTTTTCTATCTCTCAGGTGCATGGGAAGAAAATCTTGAAGATGTTTCAGAATGTCTTCTGCTGGCTGCCCCTGGCCACCCTGATTGATCAGAAAGTCCTCATTATTCACGGGGGCATCTCTGACACCACTGACCTGGACATGCTTGAGAAAATTCAAAGGGACAAAGTAGGTTTTACTTCCCAGTTACTGCAAGAAACAACAGTGTGGCTGATTTGTGGTGAGGAGCTCATTTCTACATGTCAGCTTAGTTGTTGAAAAGACAAATCTAACAGATGGTCTTCCTAGATAAACTTGTGTTTAGGTATAGGCTTTGGTTTGTTAGTGTGTGTGCATGAGCCATGAAGGGATGAAGCACTGTTGGTTTCTGCAATATGTGCTGGTGCTGAAGTAAAAATACAGTGATAATGAGACATTGTCCTACAGTTCCTCAGCCTGTTTTTACCCCCTAGATTTCCAGAAGGATTTAACTTTTCTCTGCCTCACTCTTTAGTTGGGAAATATCACTTTCCTTCTCCAAATATAACAACAACTCTTGCATTAGTCATTAATGCTTCCTTTGCTCTGCTGCATAGTTCCCATTGCAGATGAAATCTGTGTGCATGAAGTCAGTGAGGAAGAGTGAGATGTGATGGATGTGGGGCCCAGCTGTAAACTCAGGATGGCTTGTCTGAGAGGATGGCACTAATAGTTCCCCATAGTCAAGCAGCAGTTGATGGCAGAAGGGAGTGGGGCTTGGAGGCTTGGGTCACTTGAAGTCTGCCAATGGAAGATGTTAGAGCTGGAGATCTGGGTTTTCATGCTGTGTTATCAGTTCCATTTCTCTCATATCTTTCAGTTTGTTTCTGTGTTAAGGCTGAAGAAAAGAAAGGAGTCAAGCAGAAAACCAGAAATACAGGCCATAAATGGGGAGAGGGAATCAGGCACTGATGCAGCGGGGAATGAGGCAGCTCTCAGGTTATCTCTGCAGCCCCAGTCAGCCCAGGCTCCCAGCACAGCCAACAGGCTGGAGTTCTCCAGGTGGCTCAGGCAGACGGTACAGGAGCAAATCGACACGTGCCGCCGGCTGGTGGACATCAGCGAGTCAGAGCCAGAGGAGCTCACCTATTCCAGCATGGTCTCCTTGAAGGATGTGAATGAGCCATGCTGGACTCGCCAGGAGGAGTGGAAGCAGGTGAGGAGTCTAAGCAGGGTCCTGAGCTGGGTACACTGTGAGTGCCTCCTGCAGCAGTTGGTCCTTCAGTAGTAGGTGGCCAGGAGTGGCTGCTCTGTGAGACTGTGGGGATGTTTTGTTGGGTACCTTTGTCACCTCCTGGGAGGAGCAGCTGGGGACTTCCTTTCCTTGTGTTTTTCCAGCCTGAGTCTCTTTTGTGTGCTCTAAACCCACGGTTACTTAATTGACATTACATGTGACCTTCCAGTGCTGCACACCTTTTCACTATAGTGCTATATATTGAAGTCAGGGTTAAAGAGATTAAGCTTTAATCCAAACAGTGATTTACTGAGTCAGCACTTGTATTTCTGGAAGCTGCAGAATGTCCTGGCTAGAGAACAAAGGCGTTTAATACTAAGCCTGCTAACGGCCTCAGGATCTGCTGGTTGTTCTTGGTCTGGGACTTGTGTTTTGGGATGGAAGAAGACAGGCAAGGCTCTTGGACATCTGAATGCTAGCAAAGGCAAAGCTTGTATCAGGCCTGACTTATGCACATCCCTCTTTCCCCAGACACTTTGGATGTGCCTGTAGCTCCTGGCCAATAATATTGCCATTTCTGAGGTGGCCCAAATCTGTGACAGTCTTCAGCTGGAATGCAGGAAACAGGTCTCTTCCCCTGCACTATGGTTATAGCAGCAGTCTAGGGGGCAATTCAGAGACTCAGCTGTATTTGCTTAGTGAACTTTTCCAATCCTTTCAGATTTTAGATGTCCTCTGGAGCGACCCCATGCCTCAGGAAGGCTGCAGAGAAAATAAGGTGCGAGGTGGCGGCTGCTACTTTGGGCCTGATGTGACGGAGAAGTTCCTTGAGAAGCACAGATTGCAGTTCCTGATCCGCTCTCACGAGTGCAAGCAGGAGGGCTACGAGTTCTGTCACAACCGCAAGGTCAGCTGGGGGTGGTGTGAAGGATACTTGGGTTTCCATCCTGCCAGGGTGGGGTTTCTGCAGGTGTGGCTTGTCTCAGTTCTCCATTTCTTCCAGTGGGGCTTTAAGCACATGTAAAATCCTTGAACAGGCTTATTGGGAATTAACTGAAGTGTGTTTCCATCTGAAGTCTGAGTTCAGGGCAATCTGGAGCCAGCTGCTCTGCTGGGGACATGGCTGTGGAGGCAAACAATGTCCTTGTGTGAGGTGCTTGAAAAAAGATCTGAACCCACTTGCGCCATGGCCCCCACTTAGTGCAGCTATTCCTGCAGGTGAGCTACAAAAGGGTGTTACTGAGCTGCTGCAGCCAAGTTCTGTTCTCAGAAGATTCACAGGTCAGTGGCTTCACCAGAGCACTCAGACTCTGGAGAGCAGAACTGTTGGGAGAAAGCACAGGAAAATTGCAGAAGGCCAGCATGTGGCCAGATCCATGTGTAACCAGTGTCCCCCACAAGGAGCTCACACCTGCAAGGCTTCCAGGCCAGCTGCCACCTGACTCTCCCTCTTCTCCATAAAACACGGTGCTTTCAGTCTGTGGACTCCGGAGGGGATTGGGTATGTTGTTTACACATACATAAATATTACAGGATGTGTGTACTGACTGCAAATGCCTCTTTTTTTGGGATTAGGTGCTGACTATCTTTTCAGCTTCAAACTATTATGAGATTGGCAGCAACAGGGGAGCCTATGTGAAGCTGGGACCAGACCTCATACCGCACTTTGTTCAGTACCAAGCAAACAAGACAGCCCATATGCTCACTATGACCCAAAGGCAAGGCTTTCCAGTTGCTCTGTATTTGCCAAGTAAAAATTCCCAAAGGGAAAACTTTGTGAGCTTTTAGAAAATTTGACTCTGGAGGTGAACTTTCACAGCTCGATTTGCTAAAGAATAGCTCTAAAGGAGGGATCAAGCTTTGTACTTGAAGTTACTGAGGAAAGCTCAAGGGTTGAGAAGGGAATGTTAACAAAATTCCAAGGGGATTTTTCTAAAGGTTGCTGATTTTTCAGCTTTTCTTTTCCATGTTAGGTTTTAACTTTTGACCTTTGCTGAGGATCTCTTTTGCTTTGTTACTTCAGAAATAAATGCAGGGACTCATGGCATCAGCTGCAGGGAACTGTGCCCTGGGCGTGCAGTGCCTTGTCACAAGCACTGAGATGCAGCTGTAGCTGTGCAGAGCAGTTGTGTGAGGGTCTGGGAAATCCATGGACAAGCCAGGTAGAGCAGTGGGAGGGAAGGCACAGGTTTTCTTGTGATTCATGGCAAGTCCTTAAAGTGCTTCTCTCTGTTCTGCATCCTCCAGAATCAGCAGAGTGGAGGAGTCAGCCTTTCGAGCCTTGCGGGAAAAGCTCTTTGCTCACACCTCAGCCCTCATCAGTGCCTTCAAGGCCTATGATGCGGACAATACAGGTAACTCAGAGCTGAGGGACGTGCGGGTTCATTGCCTGGTTGGGTAGGGCCGAAGTGACCAAGTTGAGTTTGTGGCTGGTTGGGACACTGCTCACTAACAGTTGTCACCAGTTGTCATGGGGAGGCTGTATCAGACTTTGCCACGGGTCATTTGCTGTTACTCAGTCTCTGTGGATGCCTCTGAGTGACACCATAAAGTGGGGGTGCTGGAAAAGCAGGACACCATTAGCCTAATGTGTAGTAATTGAGGCTGGTCCTAGAAGAACTCCTTGCAGCTGGAGTACTGATGAAGCATTGGAAAAGATGACCTGGAACATGTCTGCTTTATCACTTGAGAAGGGCTGGGTGGTCTCTAGAGCCCCTTCATCGCTGGAGTCTAAAATCACTGGGAAGAGGAAAGCGAGGATATCTTTCATGATAGTTCTCTGTCAGAGCCTTAAGGAAGGACCTGAGAGTTCTTACTTCTCTGGCAGACAGGAGTGCTGTGTTGGTGCAGTGACCAAGAGGTGTTGCTGAGAACTGTCCATTGGTGGGCTGGGGGAGAAAAGGGATATGGTGGCTGGCACAACTGCTCATCGGGAGAACTGCTTTTTGGTTTTTCTTCCCGGGCAGCAAAACAGTTCATAGGAATCCAGCTCAGTTGCTACAGCAGCTGCTAAAATGGGCTGCAAATTTCTAATGAAATAGCCAAAGTTACTGACTTGCCTTTGTTCAAATGCTTACAGCCTCATAGCCTTGATTTCTTGCAATGATGAAAAGCTTGCTGAGGCTTGGGTGGCAAGTGTGCGTGTGCCTGCACTGCAAAATAATGCTGTGCTGTCAGCAGCACCTAGTCTGTGCATGTGTCACTATTCAGGCTTTTTCTTTGCCTTTATGCGCTTTCCCCTGCCTGTGTCCCAGAGGTGTCTCCCTTTTCCCTACAGGAAGGATCACACTGAGCAACTGGGCAACAGCAGTGGAGTCAGTGCTGCGGCTGGGACTGCCCTGGCGAATGCTGAGGCCGCAGCTGGTGCGCAGCACCGAGGACGGCATGCTGGAATACAAATCGTGGCTGGACGACCTGGCCATGGAGCAGAGGAGCCAAGAGGTGAGCACTTACTCCCTTCCATCAAAGCATGATGTGAGCAGCTGCTCACCAGATCCCCAGCAAGTCAATGTGCAAATCAATTATGGTACAAAAGGACAGTGGATGGTTTCATGCAAAATCCAAAAACACAGCAAGTCTTGATAGGAAATCTTGCCTGAGCTCAAATAGTCCTGAGGCACCCAGCCCATTTTACAAATAGGTGATGGATGTGAAATCAGAATTTAGAGGTAGTTTTGGATGCAGGCTTGTGAGTAGTAAAACTGTATTCCACTCTCCAACTAGCAGCTTCTTAATTACACTCAGCAAATGCAGCTCTGCAGTGCTTATAAAATGCAGCCTGGCTCGCTGTGAGCCCAGAAGAGCACTGTTGGGCAGGGACAAGTTGCTGATGGTCTGTTCTGTAGCTGCACAGAGGATCCAGTCATCACACATCTGGTTGATAAGGCACTGCTGGCAAGTTCTTGAGAGTAAAAAATATTCTTATTTGTGGAGACATCTGCAGTAACAGCTCAGAGAGAGCAGAGGTGTCAAAAGGATAAAAACTGTGATCATGTCTTTCAGCACATCCAGTCAAGCTTGCTGGAAGTCATTTATCGAAACAGATCCAACTTAGAGACCATATTCAGGATCATAGACAGAGACCATTCAGGTAAGCAGGTGTGCAGGGGGTGTTGATCACTGCCTCATGTTCCTTTCTGCTTGGGAGCTTCCTTTAGTATGTATAGAGGTGTTTTCCTTTAGACTTGGGACCTCCTGCTCCCTTCCACGCTTCTGAAATGTCCATTTGTATTATGCCTCTTTGCTGCTTTGAGTTGTGTTTTAGCCAGTGTTCTCCACATTAGGAGATGTAGCTGCAGCATGTAAAATGCTCCTCCACAGGTCTCATCTCCTTTGAGGAATTCCAGCAAACCTGGAAGCTGTTCAGCTCCCACATGAACATTGAACTCACAGATGATGGCATTAATGACTTGGTTCGCAGCATTGATTTCAACAAGGATGGGAACATTGACTTCAATGAATTCCTGGAAGCCTTCCGCCTCATCAAACTGCCCGTCGTGAGAACCTGCTGAGGGTTGCCACGTCCCATGCCTTGACTTCTAAAAAGCCAGGATTGTCCCACCTAACCTAGAGTGTGCCTGCAGATGGCAAGCAGGGAAAGGAAAGGCAGGTGCCCAAAACAGACATCACTGTAGGCAGCAGCTGTGACCCATTTGGGGAAGGTAACAGGTGAAATAGATGAGCCGCACTTCAATTTGGACCGTTTTTAAAATAAGCTGCATTTTAAGTAGTTTTGCGCTCAAAGGGAAGATGCAACTTAGTTTCTCTTGTCAATGTAAGGAAATGTTACAGGTATATTCAAGAGTAGTAAAGTGGAAGTCAATGTATTACTTGTAGTTTTAAGGAGGTAGCATGTGCTTGATTCCAGCTTTCCTTTTAATAAACCATTTTTTCTAGACTGCTGTTGCTTGGCTTTTCATTTCTTCTCTAGTTATCCCTGTGAGCAGCAGTGCTGTTCCAGTGATGATACCTACTTCCCCGCTGGTATTCCTCTGCTGTGGTAAGCTTGCTCTGGAAGTTTGGAGCTACTAAGTACATGCAGTAGAGCAGAATGATGGAAAAAATACCTCAAATGTGCAACACTGTCTCTAGCAGGGGGACTTGTTTAAGAAATCTATTGAGATACTCAAAGCCCAGGGCAGTAGATCAAGTAGCCACAGGCAGCCTATGCTGCATGTTCAAGTTATTTTCAAAGCATGGTAGGACTGCAGCTTGTGAAGCGGGGTGGAGCATGAAGAGTTTGCAAAACAAGGAACGATGTGTTTCTCAGATACAAGCAACATATTCTGGCAGGGGCCCCATGGCAGAAGACTTCACTTAAGACTGCTACCCTAGCCCCCAAAAGAGAATTCTAGTCTCACTGAATTTCTTAGAGCTCATGGCCCAGTGCAGATAGTTTATTAACTGGAACTATGCTTCCAAAAGGAAACTAATCCTGTTCTCCCTTAACTAGAGTTCCACATATGCTTTTTCGATTGTAATGGAATCATGTTTCCACACTCTCAAATGCACAACACAGATCCCAGCACATTGCAGCTGTATTTCTATTTTTCCATCCTTCAAATTTAATGAATTAAATTAATTTTGATGAGTAAGGAACAAAATGATTTTGCCTCTTCCATGTTTGTTTCTGCTGCACAAACTCCTACTGCAGAGAACGCTGGATTTTTGTTTCAGTTATTTTCAGTGACTTTTGTTCTGAGGTGAAAAGCAGGTCTCTCTCCATGGCATGGAGTGGGTAGGTACCTGCTCTGCAGTGCTTGCTACCAGGTAGGATCTCAGGGCCACACCTTTCATTTTGGTTCAGGGACTGAGCTGCCAAGCAGCTCTGTGGCACTGTGTTTGACAGCCTGTAACCTGCAGTGCCCGGAGCAGAGCGAAGTGCGCTTACCTGAAGCTGTGAGCAGCGTCACTGCTTTGCTGATGTCACTGAGAGCCAACACCACACACCACTTATTACAAAGTCAGACTGAATTTATTACTCTTGGGCAATTTAAAAAAAGGCAGGAGACAACGTCCAGACATTCTGTTACTTAGAGGGGCAGCAAAGCTTTGTATAATTCACATAACATAAAGTGATCAAAACATAACCTTCAGATCCTTGCAGTTCCAAGGAAGGACAGAAACTGGAAACGTGAACTTTCTGCAGCTTGCCCCAGTAATCAACTGGTATTGCAGAGAACAACATAGTTACAGCAACAAATATCTCTGTAATGATTTAAATTAGCTGTTTACACAATGGTGCTACTTGATTGTTCTGACACAAACACGGAAGCAGGCTAAGCTTTCCACAAACCAAGTCATTAGTGAACAGTCCCCTCAGCACTGCATTTTTAGGACAATGCTGTTATTAAAAAAGAAGAAAAAAAGGAAAAAAATGTACAATAGTACATATAGTTTTATAGTAAAATGGTATCTGAACAGATTCAGTTTTCCTTCTTTTGTTAAAGCCTATACAGCTTTATAAATTATAAACCTTCCAAAGGTCAATTTTAAAAGCTTAGAAGAGGCTTTGCTAATTCTAAAAGTAACAGACAAAATACCATTTTGCTCCTACAAGATATGTGTTTTATTTTACCTCAACAGTTTTAGCCTTGGAAGGTGAGCCATGAACTTGACTACCATGTTCTGTGTAAACCTCCACCAGTCAACTGAAGACTCCCCCTCGGATGGGAATGCTCTCGTTCAGCCCGTGCTCTATTAGCTTGATGTCCTCCAAGTCATCCTTGATGATGCTGATTAGGTGACTCAGCCCTTCTTGCTGCTGCTTCAGGTGCTGCAGATAGTTCAGAAACCAGTGTGAGTATTGTTCAGCTTCACAGACTTACTATCATATTCCTCACAAGTGTCATTACTGGTGGCACTGGCACATTGAAAAGCCTGGCATCATCTCTTTGAGGAAGGAATAGCAGCATTTTCTGTACTAACAGCCTATCTCCACAGAGTGATTTTGTACAATAATAGCTCGGTGCCCTAGCACTGAGGCCAATTAAAAGGATCAAACAAGGCAAGAACATGACATTCTAGATCCAGTCTGGCTTAAATGAAGAAGTTCAAAGAGTAGGCCAGGATTCTACCCAGTCATACTTACTTGCTTGATTTCCCTTAAGAGGTCTGCATCGATGTAATAGCGCTCTTCAGCCCGCACTGCTCCAAAGTGGTTCTGCATCCTGATCTGGGACATGAGCTCATTCAGTCTACCCTGGGAAGAGGAATAGGCTTAAATCAAACACAACTCATTTACAGCTGGCAGAGCTCCAGCATCTGCCACTCCTTGAGTGTCCAGGACTGGAAGCATTGCTACTCATTCAATTTCAGATGTTCTGGAAGACATGCAAAGGGTAAGCCACTTCATATTTCCAAGAACTCAGAACTACTGAAGCAGCTATTGGCTATTCAGCAAAGAGCACGATGCTACAACCTACTCACACTGCCAGACTGAAAGCCTCCCACAACCAACATATACACACGGTTTGGAAAACTGACATGTTTTTAGTGAGGAAACCCCAGAGCTGTTAGCCAAACTGTCAGCCACTCACCTTGAACTGCGTGGGTGCATTAAGTTCACACTGAATTGTATCCAACTGTACACGAAGCTGCTCCTCATCTGCTTGAATGGCATAACCACTTTTCCTTTGGATCTCCTGCTTTATTAGCACCTACAAAAGAAGCCGTTGATGTTCATTAGAGAACACTTGGCCCATCCCTCTCCCCACGAGCCCATCCACATCTTTTGCCCTTCCTTCAGCCTGTTTCTCACTAGATTTGTTGTGTCATTTAGTCTGCTGCTCTAGGACCTCAGGGCAGTCCTGTGGTTTTGGGTAAGTGAGAGAGAAGACTTCCAAGTATGGCAGACCCGAAGCTTTCCCTGACAGCTCTGCCTCGTATTTAAATGAACACCTGTTAACTGAAGTCAGAATAATTTTCAGCACTGGCCTACACAAGATGGAACAGATTCTCCTTCCCTCTGAGACTGCTTGTGGCACTAGCCTGTGTCAAAGGACTTATTTAGATTATTCCTGTTACCTGCAAAGTTCTGTGCGAAAGTGCCATCAGCTTCCTTTTGTACTGTGCAATTTTTGCCATAGTTGTCGTTTGGTTTTTCTGCAGCTCACTGATATCTTCTGATATTATCTGCAGAGGAGAGAGGGGAGTCAGTTGGAAGTCAGAGAAGTTTTTGATAACAGAACATGTTAGGCCTCATTTAAAACTGGGAGTTTCATGACACTACAGTGCCCAGCAACTTGGTGTCCTTGACCCAGATGATTTTAGAAAGTTTTCTTCTCCCTCTACTGTTCTGCTTTGTGTTTATTTTCATACGCAACTGGAATTTTCAGAAGGCATTGGAAAATTGGTTGCCCAAATTTAAAAGACTATGCCAATACAACTTAATGGAGCTGGTGTGGATTAGCCTATAACAAAACAGTAGGCTTGAACCTGAAAAAAATGAAAGCCAAACCACACTGCTCAGTTTTTGGGCAAAAGATCTATTTAAGGAATATATTAAGAATATGGTTCACGTTCCAGTTTTGAACATACAGAGGCAGGTGCACTTAATAGCAAATCCTTTGACAACAGCAAGTCACAATAAAGATGAGCAACCTTACATCTAATCGAGTTTGATGCTGTTTGGTCATCTGATCCTGGACCTTCAATCTTCTCAGCAATTCCTTGAAACCCACCATTGGCACAGGAATAAGCCTATGAGAACACAAATATTTCTTACAACATGTTTTTATACTGGACACATGGTAAGGATTAGTAACTATGAACAGAATCTACTATCAGGTTACAGATTATGTTGGTCTTCTATAAATTAATACATAACCATATCTTCTTTTGCTAAGCTCTAGAGTCCTCACTCTTCCCAATAACCTGTTCCTTTTTCATAAAGAAATTGGCCCAATTTATCTGTAACCATTGGAGGGTACACTGGAGGTGGATCACCTTAAGCAAAAGAAAGAAAACCATAATCATTGCAAAAAATAAGTCACAATAACTAATCCATGTAAAGGAGGACACCACACCTCCAAGGAACCCAAGTAAGACTCTTGATCCTGACAGCTCCTAAGTGCCTAAATGGGTAAAGGGATTAAGACAGACACTTTCAGTAATCTTCACTGCTTTCAAGGGGATCAGCACTTGGCCAACTTGTACTCAAGTAACTTTCTTGCAAGTTACCTGAAGGGTACTATGCAATTATTATCTCTTTCTCCCCTTTCCAAGCCTGGCTGCAATACTTCAATACTTGGATAGACTATTGGACTTACTTATCAGGATCAGGATTATCAACTTTGGCTTGTTCCCATATAATAGGATCAACACCTTAAAAAAAAAAGAAAAAAAAGGATTTTTAGTATGGATATCTGAATAGAGAGATGTTACAGCTGCTAACCAGGAAAAAATGCTGTGAAACACACAAACCCTATGAACCATGCTAACCCAAATGCCTGTTACACATATTAAGGTTAATTAAACTAGGGTAGTTCTTTAAAAGTCTTGATCCTGAGCAGTAAATTAAAAGGCTGTCAAGCACTCCTGCAGTTTTGAAAGCAGGGGAAAGGAATAATCCATAGGTGTTCCCATTGGATAATCTATACTTTAAAGGGAGAAATTCCTGCTGTTCATATTACATGCCACACTTGGGTCATCTATCCTTTTAAAGCTGCTTATTGCATGAAACAAAATAATATTTTAAAAATCAGTCATTATGTGATCAAAGTACCAAATCAGTTGGCAAAATCATCCCAGTAGGAGTTAGCTTTGACTTTTCTGCAAGACTAGGCCCAGTGCCTTTTCCAACTCAGGTTCCATAGCCTTTTACATCCTAAACACAGACATAGATAAAAGCTATAGACACAAAGGTAAGTCATCTAATCAAATGACATGAACTGCCCTTAACTACCCTAAAACAAAGCTCTATGTGCAGTCTGTGGCCACACAGGCAAGCTATGAAAATACCCATCTGAAAACCCTCAAGGAAATACAGGACATGATTGTTCTGATATGTAACTTTTTTTTTTCCTCTTATTCTTTTCACAGGTGTTTCCCAGCAGACTGACACCTGCTTTTTTCCCATGGGAGCCCAAAAGGCCCAGCCCACGCACCGGCAGGAGGGTTCTGCAGGAGCTGCTTGACTTGTGCCGGGGACAGCTCTGTCCTGGCCATGGACAGGCTGACCCCCAGCTGCTGCAGGGAAGATTTGATGTTGGCTTGCTCAAAGTGGGCGTAGAGGGTTGTTGCAGGAACTCTCCTCGAGGTGCCATTGGGTGAGCGCTCCACAACGTAAATGATCACTTCTGTCCTGAGCCAGACAAAACACAGAACATCAGGAAAAGGCCAGCAGCACACAGGAGCTAACACAATACAGAACCACCCAAAATCCAAGCTAGCACTTCTCCCAGCTGACTTTTAACTTCCTTTACCTAAGACAGATGTAAAGTACCAGTAGCTGGAGGGTTTAATGCAGCAAGGAAGAGAGAAAAGCTGCAAATACCACTACATTGTCCTCTCTCCCCAGTTTCAATAATCACATTCTATGGTGATACTAGTACTACATTAAGAATAACCTAAAATCTCTGGAAAAGTACTGGACTTAATGCTGTAGAACTGTGGGAAGTTCACGTACTGATCATCTGGCATCGTTTTAACACCTTCAACATTGACAGTAAGGGTCTGGTTTCCTCCCAAAATTTTGTGTAGTGATTCTACGAGCTGCTGCTGCTGGCTTCGAATGTCTGCTTCTTTTCTGTTAAACACCAAGACCACGAGGCCATCTTCATCTTTGTTGTTGGGCATTAAACTGTAACCCACAGCCTGCCAAGGAACAAATGAAAAATGAAGGTACGTTACTTAGCAAAAACATATCCTTGTGGCATGAAGGGGAAGGGCTAAATCCCTCCATTTTTAGAGCAACTGGCTCAAAATTTTACTCACAATGTATTGAGAGCTGCAGAAACATAAAATCAATCCCCTTTTAAAACATTCTCTCACACAGCATCAGCAGAGCAGCTTTTGAAACAGTTTGCATTTTTACAAAAAGTTCCTAAGTATCCTTTTCCCATCAGGGGAGATGCCAACACACCAGAGGTGACAGCAATCAGGAACATTTTACAAACTGACCCTTTTTCCAAATTGCAAATGGAACCAGAGGATCAGACTTTATTACAAGCAAAAGCAGAGTGGCAGCTTTCACCTCCTCTTGCCTATCAGCTGTCAACACAGCACTGGTGACAGGGTGGACAGCAGGGGCTCTGTGAGGCCCTGACACTGCATGTGGGTGGGTGACCTGCACCTTTCCCCTCGTGCAAGTTCAGCTGAAGGGAGAAATGAGTTGAGGACATGCCCAGGAGCCCGGTTTTGTCAGCAGAGGATAATCCCCCGCCATGGTGAGCCTTGCAGAACCAGCCATCCTGTCATGGAGCACAATAGTGACAGCTAAGGAAGAATTTGTTTTTAAGCATGACACCTCCGGTATTCCTGTTTTAAATAAATAACTCTTCCATGATCTCTTTATGCAACACAGTATTTTCAAACTAGAACAGATTGTTTTTACTTTGCTGTGGTCCTTCAAACAATGGCCTGTAACATGTACCTTAGCAGCACACCATTCTTGGTCTGGAGCTGCATGCTTCTCATGTGCCCTACAGCTGGAATTGTGTACAAGTCAATTTCTGTGGAACCCTTCATGTAATGCTTCTTTCTTATCTGATGCCAGATGTTTCCAGAGGTAATAACCAAACTAGCTTAAGATGCTTTGTTCCTATCCCTGTGCCACCTCCTTCTCTCTTTTTTGCAGGCATCTTCCACTGTTTCACTTAAGGCACGTGAATTCACGGCATTGGAAACACTCCAGTCACAAGAACAAGAGTAAGCCTAGTATCTGGCATTGTCTGACCCAAAAACTCTTCTTTTTAGTAAATGAAACTCTAAAATAACTGATTTTGCATCACACAACTTACACTGGGCAATTTTTCAAAGCTTAGAATCCGTGAAAGCAATTTCAGACAATAACTTTACAAGAAAATAACCTTTCAGGTGCATTGCCAATGAAATGTTCAAGGTAACACTGAAAAAGGTGATGCAGCAAAACCAAACATTTGTTAGGCAGGCACAGTTGCTGCAAAAATGTTATGGAAGTCTCATAAAGTGCATAATCAACACTAGACTTAATGGATTATTAACCTACATTCTAGGCACAAAGTTCTCACTCCAAAGGATCAGCTCAGGGAAGGAGAGTATCACCACGCCTGCCCCAAATCCCTTCACAAGCTCGAGGCTTAGCAAGACAGTCAGCAGGTGCAGGATTTGCGGAGGAGGCAGAGCCACAAATTCTTTGTCGACATGATAAGCAAGATCTGGAACTGCTGATGATTCCATACAGGGAATGGAGTCAGCATGAGCACCAGCAAGGATAAAGGCACAAAAAGGCTGAAGGCTGGTGGATTTTAAACCTGGCACAGGCCAAGTTCATTAAGGGTTATTTTAATCTAGACAAAACAACGCAGAAAGACCCTGAAGTTCTTGCTCCAAATGTTCAGAGTTTCTTTCAGACAAGAAGGTTATTTTTAATTGTTTCTGTCTTACTGTAACATACACAGATACACGTTAAAATTAATTTCCATAGATCTGTTCCAAGTACACGCACACTAACCTTAATGCTAGCACATGAAAGTGTTACTTTCATGATCCACATCTGGGCTCATTATCTAGTCCCTCCACACCACCCAGATTTCCAGCATCTTCGAACCTTTTAATGAGTATGCATCAGAACTGTGCAGATTACCTGGAAAAATACTGTTTCAGAATACTCTTACCAACAACAAAATGTGATTTAACACCCATGAGATGCTCAGTCTCAGCAGAGTAAGGGCACCGGCGCCCTCTGTGGGCGGCTGAACAACGCCATACCTTAAACCTGCAGAAGGGGTTTTCCTGCGTGAACTCCACGGGAGCGATGTTGTTGTTGAAGTATCCTTTCCCCGTGCCCCAGAAGGCCTGGAGCTGGTTCCATTTAGCCAGAATGGCATCCCTCTCATCTCCCAGCAGTGTTGGGGCCGAGAGGGCGCTGGCTGTGTTGATGAGCTGGTTGGACTGAGCAGGTGTCTGGGCAGGCTGGTTGAACAACCCGCTGCCTAACGCTGGGTGGGATGAAGAGAAACAAATGAACTCCTTGACCAACCATGACCATGCTCTCACCTACCGTCTGCCTATCACGGGCATCGCTTCTTGTCATAATCTGAGAAGCAAAATAAAACCACCAAATGAATAAATGAATTAAACTCAGATCATGTTTCTTACGTGTCTTTTTACAGCCATTCTTCATCTACAACAGAAATCCCTGAATGCTACATTAGAAGAATTTTTTTTTCTTAATTGAGACACCTGTATTGATCCATGTCATCATCTGGCACCCACAATATCTAAATCTGAGAGGCAGACTGGCTGTTACAAATTCAGTGGACTCAGAGCCTGAAGCTGCTTATCATCCAACTCCTATTTAAATTAACCTCAACGTCTTTTTCCTCCCCCTTCTTGTAATGCTGTGACTGCAACATCAATTCTCTAACTACAGCTTCTACCAGCATTAAACCAAAGGGGTAAATATTGTTGGAAGCTCGAGGGTGAAGCTCAGGGACTTGTGTGAGCTCTAGTTTAAGAGTGTAATAGCCTCCTGTTACAACACATTTCTGTCCCTTCTGACTGAAGGTGTCAGTCTTGCACTTTCACTGCTAAGGGATGGGTAAATCCAAAGGCCATACTCACTGGTCTGCTGCTGCTGCTGCTGTTGGGTTCCAAAGCCTCCAAAGCCTAGCCCAGTTCCCAAGCCACTACCCAAGCCAGTTCCAGTTCCTGTGCCAAAACTGGTACCAAATCCAAAGCCTTTGTTCTGGGTAGCACCAAAGAGTCCTGGGGAAACAAGTAAATGATTATGGAGAAAAAGAGCACAGCAGCCATGTGTAATCCAAAGCACTCCTGGATTTGTTCTAAAGGCAGCCAATCCCGCAGCCCCTTACCGCTGGTGCCGGTATTGGTGGGAGCAGAGAAGCTGAAGGCCGGTGCCGCGGTGGTGGTGGTGGTCCCAAAGCCTCCGAAGGCACCTGCGGAGCACAGATTGGGGTCAGGCAGCGGCACACGGCCCCGGAGCCGGGCACGACAGGACAACCGACCGCACGCCTCGGGTGTTATGGGAACGGTGCTGACAGACGGATGGCATGTGGCACAGGCATGTAGTTCACACTGAGCATGGGGATCGAGGTCATCGTCCAAGGAAATGGGGGAGAAAACATGGACCACAAAGCCACAACTTGTATGGTGTGTCAAGAAAGCAAACAAAAAGGCAGCAGTCAACTGACATCTCGTTCCTTTACCAGAGGGATGTGCTTCCCCTAGTGACAGACACAACTAACAGTACTATTTCTTAGATTTTTTCTCAGGAATAGGCAACCTGATGTTTTGTGAACTTCACAAATAGTCCTAACCTTGGGAAACAAAAAAATTTGTGCTTACAGTAAAAATTTACAGGGTCTTTTTCTTTTGAAGCCTTGTTTCCCAATGATCCTCCCCGTTACATCTCATTTGGAGGTTCAACCACTAGTATAGGAAGATGGATGCAAAAGCAATCAGCCTTCCACAGATTTTCAGGAAAAGCAGTCACTGGGCAGCAGGAGAGGACCTAAGAGAGTGCCTGAGCTCCAGTGGTGCCAATGACGCTGGCCAAGGTGCAGCCTGTGGAGCACTGACCTGCCTGGGAAACCAAGGTCTCTGTTTCATGCTGCTTTTACATGTGTTCAAATGAGAAAAGACAGTCTGCTACAAAGGATTTGTCACAAAGCTGCTGCATCTCCCAACTCACATGTCAATAGCAAAAAAAAAAAAAAGGTCCTTTAGATCTATTACACTCACAGTCCTCCTGTCCACAAACAAAATGAAAAGCATAAATCAAAGCTGATATGCAATTACATTTTATTTCCATTCGGCAAACATCTTAATGTGAGTGGGCACAAGAAATTGTTCCCTGTAACACTCATGTTTCAGTCCTGCCAGCGAGCAGGACACCCTGGCAGGAGCACCAGCAGATGACACCATTTTTAGGCACCTTTGTACTCACAGCAAATTTAGTCATTCTTTCTTGAAAAGGGACCTGAGAATACAAATTAAATATCAAAGTATCAAATTAAATATCAATTGGACTCTCCACAGTCTCTTCTGGAGCAGCTGAAATGAAGCCAAAGAAATCCAGCCCAAGAGTGTTCACAGCAAACAAACCCCACTGAGATCCCTGGAGTGCACTGAACAGATGAGAGGTGCTGACACAGAGAGCAATGACGCTGTGGGATGGATGGAATTCCTATACGAGCAGCAGCAATGGGAACCCCCGGGCTAATTGCACACCAACAAAAGCATTAGAAATCCATTCAGTCCAGTGTTTTTATAGGCAATGGGAAATACTCCAGGTGAAACGACATCAGCTGATTGCTCCGATCTGATGGATCTCCATAGAGCCACAAAGGGCTTCCTTAGGCACCCTCCAGTGCACCCATCCCGTGCAGGGTCTCCCTCCGGAGAGCCGGGGCAGGGTGCTTTTGGGATGCAGGGCGGCTTTTAGGGAACAGGTCCCAGCTGGGCTCTGACTTTGTGCCGGTCGTATACAATTTGTTTCGCCACAGAAACTACTGAGGTGTGGTGCATTCATGACAGCCAACGCAAGGCCAGTGAGGAGACATGGGGGAAGATGAAAACATGACTGCAGTAGTCCAAGAATCTCATGTCAGGAAATGTGACACAGGGACAGACTTTAGGATTGCTTGGGATAACCTGGATTTGTTCCCATTTAAGAGACTTTTGGCTACGGGGTTATTTTTCCTCAAAAGCTATTCCTTGAGAATTTAACAGGCAAAACCCTCCAAGCCTATGGCTCTCCAATCCATTCCATTTCCAGAGCTTTTATTTCCAGTCTTCACTGGATATGAGGATTAGTAGTGGACACAGATTCCCAGTGAGGGATGTAATTCTTGGACCCCTGCTGGAAACATTTACCACAGAACACGTATTTACGCATTATCTACCTGCGCTTGCCAGACTGTTACCAAAATTGAATGGTGGAGTTGAGGTAGTGGAAACACCGAAATTCCCAATATTAAAATTCACTGCGGGATTAGCAGTTAATCCGAAACCCCCAAAATTAAACCCACTGGCAGTGGAGTTTGCAGTTTCAAGCCCACCAAATCCTGACGAGCGGGAAGCAGAAAAAGAGCAAGGCAACATTAGTTCTGAGTGAAAGGCAGGAAAGGAAAGTTGAAGCATTTTTCCATCCCGGCAAGACAAGCATAGTTAGAAACAAAAGTAAAAGTTTGGACACAAGGAGGACAGTTAAAAGCTTCACACACTGCTATTCTAAGGACATTACTTTTCAATTATACTGTATTTAAAGCAGCAGTATTTCCCCACCTTATTTCAAAGCCGTATATGAAACCATCTCTGTGATTCAATATTCACATTAAGAGTAATTTTTAAGAGCCTAAGATGGCTCCATGCAGCTGCATCTGTGTTAAGTGTAACAGATAATAGCAAAATTAATTCATAAACGATCAGGAAGGCAAGAAAAAAATCATCTTCATACAGATAATACACTCAGATACACGGCAGAACAACCATGAAACACAGCTCCAGCAGCTGAGGCAGCACAGAAGCCTCAGCTACTCCAGGGCAGACTTATCCAAGTTCTATTGCCAAAATCTGCCCACCTCAGCCTTGCTGGATTTACTGATGCATCCAGCACCCCTGGGATGCAGCCGAAACAGGTTCAAGCTGGACAGTCAACAGGAAGCCCTGAGGTGTGATCCCAGATTTTCCTCTGATATTGGCCTGTGAGTGTCATAAACCTTGCCACAGTGTACAGGCAGCACAAGTTGATTTTTTTACTTTCAGATGGGGCCAGAAAGAGCGTGTGTAAAAGTCTCCGACTGGAAGAGACAGTAAAATTCAGGTTAACTACAGTAAGATGAGTCCTGTCCAAAGGACTTGCTCGGAGTCAACAATTAATTATTTTACTAAGCGAGGGTAAGGAAAGCTCTGTCTTATGCTTCACCATGACTGACACTGACAAAAAGAAGAGGGGAAAAGGTCTTCCTTTACAAGTCAACTCCCGTCTTTTACCTTGCTTAAAAGCGAACTTCCAAGGGCATCTCATCCAAACGACTTTATGGCAAGCAAAATCCTGCTCCGAGGGACCCGCACCACCTCAGCACAACCGCCTCAAGAGCAACTCCCGGGACGGCCGGGGGCCGGGCGGGGCGCGGGACGGCGCCTCTGAGGGGCCGCGGCTCCCATTGGCCGGGGGGCACGCGCTGTCGGCGACCGCCGTTCCCATTGGTCGCAGGGCACGCGCGGGCCGCCGCCGCCTTTCTCATTGGTGGGGGGGCAGGCGCGGGTCCCTGAGGAAACCGCGATTCCCATTGGCGGGGGGGCACGCGCGAGTCCCTGAGGCGGCCGCGACCCCACTGATGGGGGGGCACGCGCTGCCGGCCGCCACGGTTCTCATAGGTGGGGAGGCACGCGGGGGCCGGTGAGGGGACCGCGATCCCAATTGGCTGGGGGGGGGGTGCACGCGCGGGTCCCTGAGGCGGCCGCTGTTCTCATTGGCGGGGGGGCACGCGCTGCCGGCCGCCACGGTTCTCATTGGCCAGAAGGGGGGGAGCTCGCGCTGCCCGCTGCTCGGCTCCCCCCGCCCCGCCCCTCCGCGCCCCGCTTCCCCCGCCCTCACCGGTCGGGTTGGCGGCCCCGGCTCCTGCCGTGGCGCTGAAGTTGAAGGCCATGGGGCCGATCGTGGGATGGCCAGCGGAGGCCCCCGCGGGAGGCGCGTACGAGCCCCCGCGGCGGGTCCAGCCACAAACAAAACCGGCCGCACGCGCCGCTTTTCCGCCGCCGCCAAAGCGCTTCCGGGTGGCGCAGGCGGCGCGTGCTGACGCGATCGGCGCGCGCCAGCGGGCTGTACCACTGCAGCGGGAGGGGGGGCCGAGAGAGGCCTAATGTCCCAAGGGACACAAGGAAATAAAGAAAAATAAAGCCAAACAGCTCTTACCCGAGTATGGGGCGGGAAATATGTCCTGCTTTGCGCTAAACAGGGATTATAAGGGCTCGCACGAATATTCTCAGCTCTAGGTCGCTGAGAGCTGAGCCTGAGCTCACCCCGGCAGGGGCTCTCCTCTTCCTGCATCCGCTCAGGGGCATTCCCTGGATTCCCCAACACTGGGACTGCAGCGCCCTCGTTCCTTTGGGTGTTCCCGCTGCAGGGCCTGGCGGGCAGCCAGGAAGGGGCATCACACAGCTTCTTCCCAGTGACAGCTCCCACGGGCATCCCACATCCAGGAGGAAGGGCTTCCCTTCCTTGAGGAACAGCTGCCCAGGGAGCTCGTGGAGTCTCGCTCTCTGGACACATTGCTGTGGCACCTGCACCCAAACTATCCCACCATGCTGTGAAAAAAGCAGAGCAAAGCCAGTCCCCAAAGTGTTTTTCCAGGGTTATTCCCAGAAAGCAACTTCTTGGGGGAACAGGGAGAAAGGGTGACAGGCTATCACAGAATCCCAGGAGAGTTCGGTTTGGAAGGCACCTCAAAGCCCACCTTGCTCTCACCCCTGCCATGCGCAGGGACATCTTCCACTATCCCAGGCTGCTCCAAGCCCTGTCCTACCGGGCCTTAGACACTTCCAGGGATCCAGGGGCAGCCACAGCTTCTCTGGGGAATCCATTCAAGGGCCTCACCACCCCCCCAGGGAGGGAAGCAAAGCAGCAGCCAGGAAAAAGGCCCCAAACCAAGCCCAAGCAATGTAAACCCCAATGCCCCTCTTTGGAAGACAATTACACACTACAAAAACACATTTCACTGTCCAATGGAAACATTCCTCGATGAGAGTATTCTTTTAATTGGGAAAGGGGAGAGGAACCTTTGTGACTTTTAACACAAGTTTCTGCTTGACAAGTAAAAAAGTGTCAGGAGTTCTCAGGACCCTGTCCATAACACGGAGGGGTGCTCTCATCCCAAACATGCCAAGTCTGCATTCCCAGCAAACCCCCACAACAACCCCCAATGCTTTGTCCCCTCCACCCCAAGAACAACACTGAGCTGTGGTGCCTTAAGCTGCAGAACAAACCCCACACCTGAAGGATAAAAGCCTGGCTAGCAAGCAGAGTGGGAACAGTTAGGTGGTCTCCATGGAAAAGCACTTCCAGCCGCTGGCTCGGTTCCTCCTGGAGCTGCAGCCGCCGCACAAAGCTTCGCTCTGGGTCGGATTAGTTGCACGTGTGTGCTGTGACGGGACCAAGGACATGAGTAACAAACACCTGGTGCACACTGGAGTAAGGACACACAACACATTACAGTCAGGACACCGCCAGGCCCACAATAAACGTGTCTCTGTCCCGGGGCCATGCAGGAGCCCGCTGTGTTCCCAGAGGGACATCCACACTCCCACGGCCGTTTGCAAACGCCACCCGAGTCGCTCCTGTAGGGAATCAGGCTGGCCTGTGGTCGCTCATCCAGTGGTTATGATCCTCTCTGGCTGCCAGTGTGGGTATAGAGGGCAGGGTTGAGAAAAGCAGGATCTGGAGCAGTTTTAAAATGGAGTTTGAAAGTTGTAACGTAGCTGGCGAGAAAGAAGTCTCCTCCCTGGCTGACAGTGCAGACTCCCTTCCACCTCTGTCCCACCAAAAGCGATGCTGGACACATCCGTGTCTCCACAGGGGACAGTTGGTGTCAGGTCAGCTCTAATCGTTTATTTTCCAAGCTCACAGGGTAAAGAAAATCTACTAAGACGTCCTGATGAGTGGGGACCTCTCTTCTTCCGTGCTCTGGAAGAACAAAACCACAGCGAGTTAAAGAGAGACCTTTCACCGTGGGAAGCTAGGCTGCCCAGACTCCAAGCAGGGAAAGGAAAAGCTCCTACTTCTAAGGACAATTCCCTCTAAGAGAGCCAGGGCTGCACTAAGAAAGCACCAAAGAGTGGGTGGCAGCTTGGGCAGGGACCTGCTGTAGCCCCTGACACAGGAAGGAAGGCCAGAACCACCCAGGGATCGCTAGAAGAGCTGCAAACTGCTGGATAACCTCTGTTTGCAGGAAAAGCAACTAAAAGCAAAGCAGGAAGAACACGGAATGCAGGTGTCCCTTTGTCATTTTGACCCCTGTAGAGTGTTCCAGCACATCCTACAGAGCTGGTTTGAAGCTGTGCATGATGGGTGGGGCAGGAATTCCCGGGACAGGCCTTGGGCAGTGGGACAGATTGACACCCTGGCTGAGCACATGCAGGCTGGGGAGGGAGAGAAGCAGTCCCTCCTGCACAGGAGACTGAAGTACAGTCCCATAGGGATGGGATGGCAGTGGGACCCACTGCTCCAGAGGGGTCCCCCAGGCACAGAGGGAAGTTTTAAGACGGTATTTAGGGAACATCAAACACACGAGACCACAGTAAGGCCACAGCAACTATGAGGAGAAAACAGCCTCCTAGAGAACCCAGGCTATTCCTCTAACCAAAGGCTCCACACTTGGTGTCATCTGAAGCCTGTTAAGGTGAAATGTTGGCATCAGCTTTTGCCCTGACAAGCACCTTAATGCCAGCATGTCATCTTGGGACAGAACTTCTCATAAACAGGTTTACAGGCTGTCTTGTAAATAGACAATACTGGAGAATACTTCCTGCTTGCTGCTGGTGCAATTCATCTGTTCTTCGGCCGCAAATTTGCATTATGATTCTGGAAAATAATCCACCGGCACTACGCAGTTCTTCTGCTGAGAACAGTGCTACCAACTAAATCTGTGCTCAAAAATGGTGGAGTTTTTTCATCTTATCCTTCAGGGTCCTCTAGACAGGCTGATTTATTTCTCTACTGTTGGCAAGGGAACTGGACACAGAGACAGGACCTGCCTTACCAGGCTTCTCGCATTAACTCCGCTCCTTTGCTTTGGCGCGTTTATTCTGATTCTATTAAAACTTCCCCTCCCTAGAAAGGTCATTCCCAACAAAAACAATATAAAAACACGTGCAGAAGGACACCAAAAGGTAAAATCAACCATTAAAAAAAAAAATCAAATGCAGGCAGATGGACAGCAAGAAAAGTCAAATCCAAGAGCTGCTTACCTCTTCACTTGTCCCCTGGGACCTGCACACCAGCACAGTGAAAACAATCCCAAACACAATCCCCAGAGCCATGATTACAAAGGGGATCCCAGTCACAACACTGGCTTCCAGCAGGACGTGCCTGAGTTTGCTGGCAGATGCTTCATCAATCAGAACACTCTGGAGCAGAGAGAGATAATGAGGGGAAAAAAACCCAAGTTTATTTATTTCTGTGCTATCTATAAGATCACTTCTGTGAAGGGCAGGGAAACAACACTGCCACAACTCTCCACCGCTGCTTCCTGACATACTTCCCCCACTAAAATTCTTCCAGAGGGCAGAGGGATCACCTAGTCTGTACTGCAAAGGAAAATAGGGATTTCTAACTTTTGTTTTAGGAATGGACTAATATCAATTGATTCAGAGATCCAACTACAGCATAGGAATATTCACAACAATGACTCAAAAAAAAGGTGTGATCTCCTGAAGGCCTGCCTCAACTCCTTTGAGTTTAAAAGGAGTGTCTGACTGAGAGTGTTTGGCAGGGCTGAGCTTAACACTACAACGAGCAGCAGGAGGGTGTTAGTTAAGAAACAGCAACAGCTTCCTACCTATTGCTGTACAAACAACAAGGAAATCAGCATTTTCTTTTCTGGCTAGCTCAGAGGGTATTTCTGCAAGGTTTAACACGCCACAATGCTGGAAAGACATAGCAAAGCTATTTACCTCATTTATATACATCACTGGGAAAATCAGTGTTCGGATGTTGCCAGTTTCACTGTGTGGAAAAAAAAAATTATGGGTTTGTAATTTTTCCACCTGAGGGTTGTGAAGACAGATTATACAAGAACAATGAAGGAGGAAAGTTTCTCAAAAAAACATCTAGGCTGTTCCTTTTTGGTGTGGATTTTCACCCTCTGCTGCAGTAGGACAATCTCAGTCTCACAGATGGAAAAATTCTGGTTTGGGAGCAGGGAGTATTTTGGGACTTGGTGGGCAGTGAAAGACAGGGATCCATCTGAGGCTCATTAGTAACTGAGTGACAGATTTGTGCCAGGCAGCAGGAATTGAGCTAAGCTGATGTTGAAGGTTACTCCTATTTGTAAAACACAGGAACTATTGTCCAAGCAACATGGGCACAGCAGCAAAAATGCCCCAACAGTTGGCACATGTGGAATCCCAGCTCAGGCAGGAGTTGTGTAACTGTGACAGCTCCTGGGCACTGGGAAACAAGCCTGAAGAACACCACTGAGTCTCCCAAGGGGAATGGGCAGATAAAATACTCCTGTGACAGCCAAGCTGTGCCCATAAACATCAGGAGGAGTAGCTACCATACAGCATTCTTTACCCTGCAGGTGAAACTACAGAATCTGCTTGATCTGTGAGAAGAGAGCACACTGTCCCTTAGAACTGAGGCTTGATTGCACTTCTCTTTCTGAGACTTGCTCTCTCCAACCCATATTCCATGAGAACTGGAACACTGCAGAAAAAAATCAGGCTGAATATCAGCATAGATATGAGACTCCACCCAGCAGCAGAGAACACTCACAAAAATTCAGGTAATTTTCGGACGTGAACGTTGACCTGCATCCGCTTGGCTGCCTGCAAGACGAGCCCTGTCAGCTGGGGAATAAAAGAGACCAGTGTTAAAAAACTCAGTAAAGGTGAAAGAATGAGAACTGTGAGAATGCAGGAAGAACCTGCTACACACCACACAGTAGGATCTGCACTGGACCTTAGGAGAGGAGCTGTGGAATTTCCTCCCGGTTTAGCTGCACATAACAGCACGGTGAGTCAGAACATTGTTTCTGTAAACCAGGCAGGTTGTGATTGTGCTCTTTTCCTCAACCCCCATTTGTCTGTGTGGGTGTAGAGATCACTGCTGTACTGGTTTTAGCTGGGAGAGAATTAATTTTCCCCACAGGAGCTGGTATCAGGCTGTGTTTTGGAACCATGATGAAAACAGCGTGGGTAACTCAGGGATGTTCCAGTGATTGCTGAGCAGCGCTTGCACTGCTCCAGGCCTTTTCTGTTTCCCACACTGCCCTGCCAGTGAGTGGGTGTGTGAGACACTGGGAGGGGACAGGGACAGAACCCAAAGTGTTCAAAGGGATCCCCCACACCATCCAGCATCATGGAGCTACTACAGATTCCTTGAGGTCAACGGGACTATGCTAATACACACCATCCAAGGAAGGGACCTAAACCCAGGTGCTTGGATCCATCCACCTATAGAACCCTTGAAAAACGGCTGCACTTACAGGATTGATGTCTAGAAATGTCTCATGGTATTCTTTTCTGGGATGCATGCCCTCTATGTCCTCTACAAACTTTGGATCCGCCTGGTAAAAATGTGGAGCTGACAGAAATATTGGAGCACCTGGAATGCGAAAACACCGAGTCATCAGCAAAAAATAAAGGCCAAGCAGGGCGTGGGGAAGCCTTGGAGGACC
Source organism: Brachypodius melanocephalos (assembly GCA_013398615.1). NCBI lineage: Eukaryota > Metazoa > Chordata > Aves > Passeriformes > Pycnonotidae > Brachypodius > Brachypodius melanocephalos. The sequence goes on from VZSR01000029.1 coordinate 306,903, forward strand.
TCCCAGCTCTGAGGTGTTCAGAGAGAAGGGAAGAGGCCCTTGTGGAGCTGCAAGTCCCCAGTGTCCCTGGACAAGCCCCTGGTCCCCGGGCCGTACCCTGCTTGCAGACGCTGACGTTGAGCACGCCGGTGCCGGGGCAGTTCCCGGCGGGCACGCAGAAGCCGGCGTTGGCCGGGTTCACTGAGGTGTTGGCAAACACCATGGAGGAGGGCACGAAGCGGAACGTGGGCACCCCGGCCACGGCTCCCGAGCTGTCGTACACCAGGAACAGGGACCTGCAGGGAAGCAGAGCAGAGCCAGGGGTGTCAGGCTGCAGCTGACCTCAGCTGCACGGGTCTCCCTGCTGATGCGCGTGTGTCTGCCCGGTTTGCATCCCCACCGCTTTCTGATTGGAATTTAGTAGGCTCTGATCAGGAAGCACACATCCCATCATCCTGCTGCTGCACAAAACAGACTGTCCCCATGGCACTGCTGCATGGTGTCTGACTGCTGGTACCTCTGCTGAGAGGGACCAGGAAAGGAACGTGGTCGTGGAGGACAGAACAATCTGGCACGTTCTGAATTTAGCCTAACACACATCTGTATTGGTTCAAATAATTTCAGATGGGTCTTGTTCTTCACACGCCAGAGAACCAGCAAGAGGGGAGATGAGGGGTTACATAAGGAAGGAAACACCAAGATTTCCTTGGTACACTTCAGACAGCATCATGTAAAGTCATGAATCTCTGAAGAGATTCATGTAAAGTAAACGAATCTCTGAAGAGGGCAACCTGGGTTCTCTAAGAAAGCACAGCACAAAGGAAGACTTTGGAGGAAAGAAGCTTAAGGAAAGCTCATCTAAGTCCTTCCATTCCCCTCGTTACTAGCCTCGCAGTCCAGTCTGCCCCTGCAGTTTCCTCCCAAATTTTCACCTCACAAATCTTGATTTTCAAATAACACATCCTTAACTGCAGATTGGAAGGTTTTTTCCCTAACTCTCACCCTTCCCACCACGAATAAATGCAGAACACTGCAACTGTTAAATGAAATCACAGGAGGAGAACCAGCAGCCTAACATGACACCTCGAGAGGGATGGATGGAAATGCTCTGCTTTGAAACCTGAGTGCCACTGTCTTCTCCTCACCTGCAGAAATCAGAAGAAAATATGTAAATGTTCTCATCTTTGCTGATCAGCGGGTGAAAGGATGTCCCATCTGTGCCATTGATCATGTTACATGCCTCTGTTGTCCACCAGCTCAACGACCTGAAGAAAGGGAAGCAAAGAGAGTGAGGGCTAAAAGATGTCCAAGCAGCAGCCGGGCAGTGCCAGCTCCTGGCCTAAGCAAACGGGAATCAGACCTGTACAGTGCCAATTCCTCCTGCCTCAGCCCTGCTAACAAGAAAAGGGATTGAAATGGGTTGCACTTGCATTCTCTTTAAACTGGCACCAGGCAAGCAAGGGGCAGATTCTGACAGAGGCAACAGCACGCTGAAAAACTTACTCTTTTCCTTTCCACTCCACAATCCTGGAGAAGTTCAGGTAGTTGGTTTCCCCACTCAGGAAAACATATTCTCCATCATCAGTTCCGTTCATCTGCAAACAGATATAGGAGCTTTCAGTGGCTGCACTCATCCTGTGGCACCTGGCTGGTCACTGCAATGGGGTGGCAGGAGGTGAAGTTGTCACCACTCCAAATCCACCCCAGGAGTGATGGACTGCCCCTGAGATCTGTGCAGTTCATGGAACTCCACCTTGAACAGGAACGAGGTGGAAGTGACCGGGCAAGATCCTTACACCTCCCAAGGGCAGGAAATACAACACCAGATCAGCCTTTTCTCCCTTTGAGAGAGAATAAAGAGCCTTCAGGAAGAAAATAACCCCACAAAATAACTGCAGACATCTCCAAGAAGCAAGGATTCCCACCAGACCAAAATGACGTGCAACGACCAGAAACACTGTGCAAGCCAGGAATGGCTCCAGCACAGAAATAACATCCAACTTCAGTCAATTACTAAGGAAACCGGGACACTTTTCTAGTAGTTTGCACAACCGGCTCCACGAAGACCATGTTATTCAAGCAAGCACAGGTCAAGAGGGGAGGTGGCTGTCCTTGGAAAGCTTATCCATATCTCTCATCCAGTAAACCTTTGCTCTCCCTACCTCCTGACTCAGTGCAGGCACCATCAGCAGTGCCATCATTCCCCAGGGAAAGCAGCAGCAGGCGTGGCCACCCGGTTACCTTGCTGAAGAGCCCGAAGACGGGATCGATCTCGGGCTGCAGGACGTGGATGGTGGACAGCAGCCTGTCCCTGTATCCCCAGAGCAGCTCGTGCACGCTGCGCACGGTGAACAGGGACTCCTGGTACAGCAGCAGCAGCACCTCCGTGGCAAAGCGCAGAGGGGATGACCTGGTCCACTCCATGGCAGTCTGCCAGGGCATTGGAATGAGGGAGCGACGGTCAGGGTTACTGGAGAATCAATGATCGGCTGCGTCCAGACACGGACACTTTCCACCACTGCACATTCATTTCCCCAAAATTCAAGCACTAATAACAGTTATTTCCTTTCTAGCTGACAAGTGGGCTTTCAACAGGGCTTTAAAGAGGTCATAACAAAAGGAGGGCACTTCTTTGGGCTAACCAACCTGTGGTTCTTCTCATACTCCCTGTTACAGTACATCACAGCCAAAAATCTGAAGGAGAGATAATCCTTACCACCACGAGACGCCTGGGAGGAACTGAAAACACAATGTTTGTATTGTCTGCAACTTTCAGGAACCTGAGTCCTGTCTACTACTACATACAGGGCATTTCTGTACTCATTTGTAAAACCAGGCATTTTTGGAAATGCCGGGGATAAAGTTGAAATGAAGCTACCCTGCAACTGAAACTAAACCAGGCTGGAGAGTAAAGGCTGAATCACACCCCCAAGGACTTGAGTACAGCCTGACAGCCTCTGGAAGCTGTGACAGCTTTGGATCTGCTTGCTCTCATGCTATCCCAGTGTAGGACCAAAATAATGGTCTGCCTGCAATCACCACGAGACTCTCTTTCACCTAGTACAGTCTGGGGGTGCATTTTTGGCTTTAATACTCTGAGAGGTCCTTTTCATTCACCTCTGCCTGAAACTGCTCTACTGTAGTTTGTTTCTGGTTTGAGAAGCAGACTTGGAGGCAGCTTCTCAAATTTTGACAGAACAACCCCAAGCATTCCTAACTCTCTCATGCAGAAGCCTGAGTTCCTCCTAGGCATTCGACCTCACTAATTCCCTGGTTTCACTGACTCATGGAAAACTGATTTCCCCTTGTCCCTGGAGAGTGTGTGATCTCGTAGCACCAGAGGAAGGCACTAACACTGCAGAGGTGTGAGGAGAGGGAGGAACAAAATAAGCCCCCCACAACAGTCCAGCCCCAAACTGAGACCAGCATCTGCCCAGGACACGAGCTGCCTCTCTTGTTCTTCCATCACAGTTATCTACCACAAAGGGAGAGTCAGGATGAAGCAACACACTGCTCCTTCTGAAGCGTGTCAGGATGAGTTCCAGGCAGGAATGAAAGAGCACTCACCACTGCAGGAATATTTATTGTCCTGATCAGGTCCACTTCAGGATCTCCCACTGACTTCTGAGGTTCAAATACATAAGTCTTTGGGTTTAGAGCAGACACTTTGGTTCCATTGTCCAAAAACTGGACGTGCACTCTTGGCCTGTATTCCCTGAAAGACAAGAGTTTGTTCTCTAATCAAGTTAAACAAGTAGACACAGCATTAATTGCAATTAACTTGTGGCTGTTCTACTGCTTAAAGCACATAAAGGGTGGCATTTTCAGTTCTTTGGAAGTAGATTCTCTCAATGACACAAAATCCCTGCTCTGTCAATGTGAGCTGAGCCAGACCTCACAGGGTGTTTCCAAAAATACCTGAGTGTTAATTGCACTTGATACTTTTGCCTCATCTTTAAAAACCTCAAAGGAAGGAAAACAATTTCAGACGGCTCAGAAGGATTTAGAGGCACTGTATGTGAGACTGCCCTTGAAGTCCAGTTTGAAAATGAAACTTTTGCCTCTGCTGCAGGCAAAATTCACTCCCAGAAAGATGCAGGCTGCATGTGTGATGGACCTGACCGAAGAAACCACCAGAACCCTTCTGCTGGCTTCAGAGCACTTGGCACTAGGGCTTACATGTGGGGCATGACCACAGGACAAGCCTCATTTCAGTTCTCCTTTTCTAATTCTCGAGCAGGAATCCTGGGCACAACAGAAATTCAACTGAATTTTTGCTGTTCACTACCCATGGCCTGGGAGGTTGCTGCTGTTCCTGTCTAAGCACTCAGACAGCAGGATAAAACTCAGGATTGCTGACAAACCAGTCCAATTGGCAAGGAACATTAAATGCTACCTGCTGGCCCGACGAGAAAGTCAGATCCTAATTACCCTGAAAGACATGTCAGGAGCACAGCTCCGTTTTCATTGCCATTAGCACTTTACCAACCAGGATTCTGCAGTGGTGACACACATGTGTCCCCAGCAAACCCCAAAAGGGAAATGGCAGGCAGGCTGCTCACCACCTGGCACACACAAGGAGGTGAAATTCCCCATTTCCTCAGCCTGCAGTGACTCAGCAGGCTGTTGACTTTCACATTTGCCTGGGCAAATTTCAAGTCACAAGACACGAGGGAGAAATGTTCTGCCAGATGTTGCACTCTGATGTTCTGCATTCAGTTCAGATCGAGATTCTGTCCTGGCTGCATTGGATCCATCAGTGCAGCTTCACATCAGGCTGCGTCACTCTGGCTCAGCTTTCACATTTAAAGCAAGCTGGAAAGGCCTGTGAAGCTAGTGTTATTAGAAACCAGCCTCTTCCCATCTTCCTTACCCAAACAGTGTCTCTACCATCCTCCAGCACCCCTACCACCCAGGAACATTTTGGTCTGGCAACACTTCTAGCTTGACTCTGCAAGAGACCAATCTATTTTATACCCCAGGGCTGGAACTGAGGGGATGGAAATGGACAGCTGTGAAATGCCTTCCTAAAATAGGCCAGGAGTAACCTGAGACACCTCTCCAGCTCTGGAGAGGAAAATAATACTGCCTGATGAGGGATATGAATAGGAGGCTCTAAGATGTTGAAGTTAAAAAGTTGTAAATGTGTGCAAGACCAGACAATATTCCAGTGTTCTTTGTGACTCAGCGGGCTTGGGCAGATAAGAAGCTTGCACTTTGTAATTACTTATTTTACATGCTGCCAGTTCAACTTCCAGGATTTAAAAACACCAGCACTACTATGTTTTTGTTACAGAATCTGCCTCAAGTGATCTACAGTGTGAGCTGCTGAAAACTCTGAGCTGCAGGAAGAGACTCTTGAGCCCTCCCTCTTGAGCCACCTCCTCCCTGACACTGCCTGCATTTTTTCCCTCTGCTTGTCTGGCCCAGTTTGCTCCCAGCCTCTCCCCAAACGCCCTGTTTTATAAAAACACAGAACCACGTGCTTCATGGCAGGGCATTTTAGGTATTCTGCCACGTGCTGAGGCCAAATGAGTCTTCAACGCTTTGCTCCACAGGGCCTGTGAAAGCAGCTGGACGTTTCTTCCCCGGCTGCCGTGTGGCTGGAACATCCGTCCCTTCTCCCTGTGCTCCCAACACGCCTCCTCTCCACCCCATCCACTGCTGACAGCCTGCTGCAAGGGATGTGGAATCTGCTGATAGAGAGCTCTCTACTTCCTAACTTTTCCTTCTTCCTCTATCAGACGGAGCAGAGCACAGGGGAATCCTGTCCAGACATGCCAGAATCAGGCTGCGCAAACAAGCCAGAAGCAGCTGGAATGTGCAGCCTCCTTCCTTTCCTCCCTGTCCCGCCAGGAACACTGCAGGGAGGGTCGGCGTCGGGGACCCGCTCGCAGCCAGCCCGTGGCGTGGGATGCAGGGAAAGGCTCTCCCAGCAAACCAGCAGCTCGGGCTGAGCCTCCCCTAGGGCAGGGAGCAGCCCAGCCCCATCCAGCCTGCTGAGCTCCTTCCTGGCCAAGGTGCAGCCTCCCAAACCAGGCTGTGCGTGACACCCAGGAGAGACTCGGAGCTAAGGAAAGGGAAAAGAAGAAGCTGGCAAAGAGGGCTGACTGTCAGCCTGTGTGGTTCCCTGCAGCTCTGTGAACCCTGGAGCTGGTCTTCTTGATCTTCCTGACACATTGCTGACTAATGCCCAGCGTTACTCTACACACACATGAAGGAAAGCTTGGGAACTTGAGAGCTTGTGGATCATCTTTTCTCCAGCTCTACTGGCTCATGCAATAGCAGGGATTTTGCCAAAGTACCACATGGAGTTTGCCAGGGCTAAACAGACACAGGACTAGAATGCAGAGGAGATGGGGAAGGGATTGTTGGCAGAGGGAGAAGCAAAGCTGAGGTGTGGGAGGAAGGAAACTGAAAGGCAAGAGATAATGCAGAAAGCAAGGCTCCCGCATTCATTCCAGCATTTATTCAAACACTGAGAGATTCTGGTAATTTTGCAGCTTAGGTAAAGACAGCTCCCTCTGGCACTGAGCCAGTGCCTGGCCTGGATGAGCCTGTGTGACCAGAAGTGAGGCTGACAGTCAGGAATCCACTTTCTTGCCATGGTGATGGACTTCCTCATAACGCTGGGACTCCCAGGACCACAGCCCTTCCTGCCACAGGCCTGCTCCTGGCTTACACAGCTGCAGGCAGCTGAGCAGAGCACAGCTCTAAAGGAAAACTCGTTTGTAAGGTGACTTTAAAATCTCTCTGTGCCACACAGGACAGCTCTAGGACCCGGACAATATCTAACACTGCACATGGCCTTAGTAAATCCACCAGTAAAAAATGAGAGAGAGGTTTAAAACCTAAGCAGGTTTTTCAGTGAGGGCAGGAAGACCCTTTCAGCACCACTCTAAGTGGTTTTCTGGCCACATTTTACCTATGGGGATAGTGAAACTCCAGCTGGGAACCAATTCCTGAGTGAGCACGAGTCACACTCTTGTGCAACACTCCTCCCCCCAGCCTCCTAAACACCATCCAGCTCACAAGACAGCAGGGCAGGATGCATCAGCATCCTCTGTGCTCAGCAGTGAAGAACAGCAGCATGCCAGCAAAACTTTGCCCAAAATCTGACAGAAGTCACTGGCTTCATCTGAAAGCAGCTGCAAGTGTCAGTGCTGTCTGTGTGGGCTGTGACTGTGCTCCCCTGGATAAATCTTCCCTCACACATTAACACCTAGGTTTTCTCCTAGAACTCCTGAAAGGGTCCTACCTGTAGGTGTAGGGTCCTATTTCCTCTACGAGAGGAGTAGCGCCTTGGAGCACTTCCAAAGGATTTGTCACGTTAAAGAAGTAGAACTGCATGTAGACTGGGGGGGGAGGGTCCTCCCAGGCCTCAAAGGTTTCCGTGCCATTCTTCAAGACTGTTCCCTGAAACAAGAGAAGGCAGATCAGCTGCTAATGCCATCATGCTGCACGACAGTGACAGGAGAGAGAGGAATTCCATGCCTTGGGAACAAGCACAGGCAGAAAGACTTGAGACCCCAATTCTAGATCTGCTTTACTTTGAGGCAGCTCACTCAGTATCCACCAGCCCAGGCACCTGCTCTCCTGGCAGCACTGCTTGGTTTGCAATTCCACTTCTCCCCACAGGCAATTCTGCCTGACATTTTTCAGGATGGAGACTGATCAGTCATTACTCAGCAATCCTGTCTCCTTTCCTGCATCAGTAAAAACCTCCACCTGGTGTAAGACACCACAAAACATGCCAACATTACAGATGAAAGTACAACTCGGTGTTGGGAGGCCAAAAGAGTCCTGGCCTCGATGACTTCTTCACCCAAAAATGTCAAGATTCCAACACAGCTGTGAGATTCTGTCTCCAAAGCAATTAGACTTTGTTTTTCAGTGGCCTGTGAGAAAAAGTGTGAATGAAAAATTTCTTTCACGTAGGCACTCCAGGATTTGTGCCTTTCCAAGGTCTTGGAATATGGGAAAGATTGTTTGCCCTTTGTCTTTAATTTCTTTCCTATGGCCATGTCAGCACATGCATCTCCAGACCCACAGTCTATCAGTCTATTTTGTAACCAAGCTATAAACCATTACTTTATAACAGAAGCACTTAGGAAATGAAACTAATTCCCTTACCTCCCTGATACCACTTATCAGTATATACATGTTATATGGAAAGTCACAACCACACCTGTCACACGTAGAGCTCCGTAACAGAACCCTCTGTTTCTCACTTTATTACTATCCCATTTTGGATAAAATTCACCCCACCTATAAAGCATCCCCACCACCAAAATCAAGGCTTTTCATGTAGATAGAACTCTGGAGCTGCTTCAGTGGTCGCACAGAGAAATCTGGCTCGCAGAGTGAATTTTCAGGAATAAACATAAAGAATACTCTATCTTTGAAAACCACATCACCTGTAGGCGGAAGAAAGGGAGGAGGGGAATGATTTGCAATTAAATGGGTCTCATCAACACTCATTCTTTTTACTCTTCTGAGAAAACAAGTGGGATATTGTGAGTGGAAGCTCAGAAGCAGGGCAGGCTGGACAGCTGCCAGCTCGTGGTCAGTGTTCACCGAGTCTTATCAACCACAGTCACCTCAGGACTCATTCCATGAGTCTACATGGTTTTCTCTCCATGTAGACTTTAATTTTGAAGGATGAGATGGAGAGAAGGCTGTTTCAAAGACAAACTCATTGGCAGGAGCTTGGCACTGCAGGAGTAATGCTGAATGGCAGTGAGAGCCAGCCCAGCTGGTGGCATTTTACGCTTGCAGCCTGCTTTCCCCATAGGATTAAAACCCATGTATTCTGTGCACACCTAAAAATTAATGTGTTTCAGACAGCTTGAGGAGCTTGGAGCATTTCTCTGGAACTACCAGCACCTCATATATACAACTTCCTACACAGCCTGATGCTTTTGATTCTGTTTTCTTATGATTTATGCCAAGGAGACTCATCTCTGTATTCACGAGTATTCACTGGTCATATTAATTCCAGATTTATTTCTTGGATTGCATGGCACAATTTGCATCTCCCACAGAAATTAAGTGGCTATTTATAGCTCTGTACAGTGACAGCAAACCCAGATTCACAAACTTCTGAGCTGGATTCAGAGAGACTCCCAAAAACTGTCGAATAATGAAACATGGTGAGCTCTTCTGATTTTTCACCAAATGTTACCAGGGATATTTCAGTCTATTTCATGATATTACAAGGACATCAGGGCCTCTCCTTTCCAAGTGGAGTTCACGCTCATTTCCAGTGTTCCAAAGCATCCTTCCTCCTGACTGTATTTATCAGCCAGCCCTGAACTCACAGCTCTATCATTTGCTGCTGTTTCTTTGCCTTGACTGAGCTTTACACACAGGAGATAAAAAGAGAGCTTTCCCTCCCAAATAGAACTGCTGCTGGCAGTGATGGTGGGAGTGGGAAATGGTACTGAACATTTCTGAAACCTACACAGAAAATTTAATTCTTTTTTTTTATTATTATTATTATTTCCTGGAACCCCTAAACATTTTAATTCATAGATGCACTTTCATGTGTTCAGATATGACAGAGTTTAACTGCAACTTGTTAGGGTGATGGGGTAAGCATTCAGACCAACAAAAACAGACCTCTCTACTGCTGCACCCTGGGAATGCCTTGCCCCAAAGGAGCATCCCAATGGCTCCTTCAGCCAGGCCTTCATACTAAACTCTCCCGAGAGCCTCCAGTATTTTGCATTAAACAACATCAGCAAAAAATTATCAATACATCAACTAAATCAAAGGAGAAAACATCTTCCTTGTCCTTTTGGGCCTGAAACATTCCAGCCAACTCAGCTCGAGAGATGGCTGGCGACAAGTCCAGTGGAATTTCAAGGGGGTTGAAGAATAAGTGTTTTCTAAAATTATCAGGGATGTGGCATGAAGGAAACAGCTGGGCCAAAGGACTGACTGACTGCCAAGTTTGAAATGAGGAGCATAGCTCAAAGACTGATTGTGCGTGTGTGTGCATATATATAATACTGGGTTATAGTCATAACCTGCACACCTATGGCAGTGAATAATCCAGCATCTACCCATAAGAGAGCACCAGGCAACACCACCGGGAATGCCTTTACCCTGGGGAAGATTCATCCTTGTTCATTACAGATTTTTTGCCATTACTCTCTAGAGTTTCAGGTGCTAGGCCCTGATAACAAACAGGTTTTGGCCATCTGATTGGGATGGCATGTTTAGTTCACAAAAATGCAATAAAATAGCAAATAAAGAATAAGTTGACGAGATTTGAATGCCTTCTGGCAAAAGTGCTGCCGGTATTCTTGTCACAAACACATCTGCCCACTGATTTTCAAGGGGATGTGAAGTCTTACAGCAGGTTGGATTCCCACTCTTCCCACACCCTCTCTGTATCCCAGATCCTGCCTTTGGCTGGAGTGGCTGTGGCTCACAAGCCCTTGTGAAAGCAGAGCCATCCTCAGCGGTTCACAGATGCTGAGTTTGGAGACACAGGTGCTTCAGCTGTTCCAAAATACAGCTTTCCACTCCAGCTGCCCTTGAGACTGCAAAGACAGCCCCTTACTGCGAGGCAGCTCTGCTTCAGGACTGCTGGAAAGCCCTCAAAGGAACAGGAACTCCTTGCAAAAGCTCAGGTCTTGCCCCATTTCAAAGGCAAATTGAGATTTGTCTATTTGCACAAGCTTTTCTAAGCTACACACGTGGTTACACAAGAGACAGCAGCTTTCTAGGCGACACACAAATGAGGGGAAGCTCACGTGGGATAAAGCAAATGTGGAAAGAAGCCAGATCAGCAGAGCGACGGGGAGCACCCTGCTTTGGGGCCCAGAGGTGTGCTTCCCCAGTCTGGGTGGGTGTGGCTCCTGGAGAAGGCCATCAGGGAGTTGGCAGCTCTCGCGGAGAGCCGGACACCTCATTCCCTGCAATCCAGATGTGTGCCAGCAGGAGCTGGAGAGCAGCAGGCAGGAAAAGACTGAGCTCTGGAAACTTTATCCTGCATTACTGCAAGCCCTGCCGAGCGAACACCAACTTGCTCTTACATAAGGCTCCGTTCCAGGGAAGGAGCAGGCAGCCAGGAGATAATACCCGTAAGGAGGATCACCCTGATTCCCGACAGTCCTGCTCCAAACCACTGCTTTCGCCCCCCTGCTCTGGCAATTACAGCATGAAGAACACTTGGAAGTACAACTTCTGGGATGCAGAGGAGGGCAGACTCCTTCCCAAGGAGAGCCAAGACCAGAGGGATGGAGCTGCACTTCCAAGTGTCACAACTTGCTGTAAGCTCACTGCCAACCTAAAATTGTGCTTAACAAACCAGACTGATTTAAGCTAAGACAATGCAGTTTCCATGGTAGGAAATGCTCCCTATCAACAGCCCAGAGGAAAGAACAGGAGGTTAGGAGATCACAGATTATCTGGTCACCAGTTAGACAACAGCACTGGTCAAATCCCTTCATTGGTTAGCATTCCTGGTTTCTCTGTCAGAATAAGAACTAAGATGACCTTCCTCAGACAGATAAATAATTGCTCATTTACAAAGGAATTCCAAGAGAGTTACTAACACAGCTGACCCTTCTCACTGGATAAATGCACAGAGCCACGCTGGGAGAGAAACAAAAGCTTTAGGAGAGCAGCAACAGCGCAGGCCTCTGCATCCACAGCAACGCCAGGATGGGAGTCCCCAAGTGTGGAATAACACGGTGAAATGCCTGGCTGCCATCACCCAGCCTAGGGAACTGGGAGACACCACGTGTTCCAGCCCACAGCACCCCTGGCCGTGCTCCAGAGGCACCAGTAAATGGAGCAGCAGAACAAGTACGAAAGCTGCAAGCAGTTTGTGACAGAGATGGCAAAAAGAAGGGGTGCTTTAGGTGCTCCCTGCTGCTCTCAGTGCTACTGCTCTGGAGAGGGCTCCTCGCTACAGCTGCTGCTCCAAAGCCAGCAAAGCTGCCTCATGAAGAGGCATTTTTATCCATTCTCACCAAATTTTTACTCAGCCTAAGGACCAGTGCAGCCTGAGCTGCGTTCTCAGCCGGGTGGTGCTGGGCAGGGAGGGTTCACGGCGCAGGGATGCTCCTGCCCACTCCCCCACAGCTGCTGCAAGGAGGGAGCCAGCCCCCTCCCGTCCTCCCTCGGCTATTTCCAGAAGGAATAAACCGGTAAACAGGGACCGAGTCGGGAACGCGGTAATGCTTTTACCTGCTTCACCTGCTGATCCACCACCGTCTGGAAGACGTGCGCGACCAGCAAGGAGATGCTGGCGATGAGCAGCGTCATGGCCAGGACCCCCACGGTGACGAGACACAGCGACTTCATGGCTGCGGCTGCCGCTGCCGAGCACAGACCGCCGGGGCTGGCCGGGCTCGGGCTCCGGGGGCGGGCGAACCGCGGGCCCCGCCCGGCACCGCCGGGAGGAGCCGGGAGGAGCCAGCGCCTCCCCGCCCCTCGGCGCCGCAGCCCCCGCCGCTCGCCCGGGGGTGCTCTCCCGGCTCACTGGAGCCGCGGCGACGTATCCCAAAGTACCCGTGTGGTGGTTCCGGCCCGCAAGGATTCCTGGCACAGCCGGAAGGCTCCTGCCCGCTGGGGATGGCGCTGCTGGAGCGCCTCCCTCGGCAGCGCCAAAGGGCGTTCTGGAAAACAAGCGGAGGAATTCCAGGGCAAGATTGTTGGGGGGAAACTTGCAGGGAGCGTGGAGCGCCTCTAGACTGGGTTAAGCATCGCAGGGAGCGGATTCTGCCACAGTCCAGCGCAGTGCAGCTGTCACTAACACAGTCAAGCCGCACTTGAAAAAATAAATGGAATCGATGTACTTGCTTCTTCAAAAGCCGGTGGGATGTACTGCTCCGCTTTCCCACCCATCACTGCCAGCAGGAGGGAGAGACACCTGCAACAGGGGCTTTCCCACCGATGGATCTTTCCAACCCCTTTTCCCCACCACGGCCTTCCTGTGTCACAAAAAGAAGGAAAGCCCTGCGACACAGCGCTCCCGTCCCACGTCCCATCAGCGGGCTGCCAGCAGCGCTGGTGCTTCCCGAGTCACGAGTCAGTTCCCTCTGCAAACCACGAGGCTGGCAGCTTGCCAGCTGCAGCCAGATCCAAGGAATGCCTTCCTAAACAAGAGGGCAGCAAGTGGCCCATCAGATGGATTTCCTGCTAGGATGGACTGAAGCATCCTCCTTTATAAATATTTCTTCCTGTAATTGTGATTGCAGCAACAGTGTTATGTTATTTTGTGCCCTTTCAGATATTTCTGCTTATGAAAGGTTCTGAGGTCACATGTCACAGCTGTTCGGAAAACCAAAATTTTTGTGGTTCCACCCATGCAGTTAAAAAAAAAATTAAAAAGAGCGAGAAAAGGGGTTATTCTGGCAGCTTTTTTTGCTTTAGATTCTCGTTCCAGAGTGGTGTTCTTAGCCCTGCTTCATCACCATTTTTCCAAGAACCACAATACATAATTAGAATCTGGTTTTGAAGGCTAATTTAACTACCCTCCACTTAGAAAGACTCTTCCATTGGAATTCTGTCTTTGAAACCATAAGCCTTCCCTTCCACTGTAAAATATTTTAGATGAACCCTGTCACAAATATTTATAGATCAAGCAAAGATTCCTACAGAATTTTGGGTTTGGTTAATACAGCTTTTGGGCTTATTTTTCCATAAAAATCTACCCATGTGATGCATAGAACCACATCGTTCCTCCATACAGATTTTCTAGATTCTCAATGTGAATTATTTTCTTCATTTTAGCAAATTATTTCACCTTTGGAAGGAAAGGACGTGCTCACCAGCCATGACCCACTGCAAACACTCCTGTGAGGAGTGGCTCTGCCTCTGGAGTGCAGCCTGGGAATGCAGTGGGTGCACTGCTGGCTCAAGGCACAATGGTGTGTCATGATTACAGATGCCTGAAACAAGCAGAGGCACATCTTCCCTTTCCAGCATCATGATGATGTTACTGAGAGAAGAGGCAGACAAGGCCCACATTCTGGAAAGCACGGACATGATGAAATTGCCCTGCCCCATGCACTGGGATTATCGTTAATAAACATAAAAAGCCGGGTTACTGAGGTTGTGATGTGGCTCCCTCAGTTTGTGCAACACCAGGTGCTCGGCTCCTTGGAGTCTGTGCAAGGCAGGAAAAGCTTGTAAGGGAAGGAATTAGGAAATCACACAGCACAGTATCAGCCAAATCAAAACAGATCCCAGAAATCCTTAATCCTACTCCTGTGGTTTAGTAACTATCAGACATTTCTCCAGTGGATATCTAATGCTGACCACAACAGGGCTGGAACTGCACACGGGAGGGTGGGGTACTGTTCCTTATCTCTTTGTGTGCATCCGTGGCACTTCATGGATCTCTAGACTTTGACACCCGAGACAAGAATTGTGCTTGCCCTTCCTTCATCATCTGCCACTGCTGACAGACCTGTTCACACCACGTCTGACTGGACCCAGCCTTGCACTGCTTCCCTCAGGAGCTGTGTCCTCAGGGCACACAAAGACATCAAACAGCCTCTCCAGGACCAAGTATAGTTTCATCTCAACGCTGAAAATGCAGCTGTAACTGGAAAAGTGCTTTACCTAATAAACACTCTACCGGTTTCTGTCTTATCTCCAATTTGGGTGGGCTTGTCCACTCGTCTCCTGCCGTTGCATGATGTTTGCAGTCTGCTTCCTTCTATGGATTACCTGGCTGCTCAGCTCACCAACACGACGTAAAACACCTTACAGGGAACCTACAGGTCCTTCCCATTCCCAGTTTCCTGACAAAGAGCCTGTGCTGGCTGCAGTTCCACAACAAGGGTCAAGAAGGGCAGCAGCACAAGCCTTACACGCAGAGCACACTCCCAAGGCTTGGAGGAGCAGCTCTTGGGGAACACCCAAGTGCATCAGTAACACACAAGGGAAAGGTTTCCAGAGGCTTTGCCCTTCTGCTTTCCCTACACAGCTCCCACATGTGCTTGTCACCAGAGAACTGACACACGCTGTGGGTATCTAGTACTCTGTGCTTAATTAATAAAACAATAACCTAATTATAAGATCGTGATTTCAGCTGAGAGTTGAGACATTTATGAAAGGTTAGTAAGTGGGCAGTGATCGCTGTCTCAAGCTTCAATTTATTCTCCCCACAGAGGCAAATTAACTGCTGGCAGGAAAGCAGTTCACTGTAGGGCAGGGCCACGCTGCAATTACTGGGTCCATCAGCGACCTTCGAAAGGGCTGGGAGTAAACTTGGTGCTTTTGTAAGAGCAGCCTTTGCTCTTGGGTCAGAACACTGCTTGACTTCCAGATTTGGGACAGTGACATCCCAGAAAATGAGACATTTGCCTGCAATAGCACTAAATTTTGCTTCTGAGGGAATTATTACTTTTAACTGTTATGAGATTAGCAGGGAAAATGGTTTTCCTTCTGAAATTTGGGCCTGAGCCTCATATTTTTGACACTCTCCAGCCAAATAACCACAGCCCTTGTGGACTGTAAGCCACTCACACACATGCATGCCCCGTAATTGTAATACAGGCCATGTGGCACATTTTATAATCACACACACAAACATATTCCTTGTAACTTCAGCTAGACCAAAATTAGCAAGTGCAGCCACTCACATCCATCAGCTACGTCTGGCTGGGTTTGCTGCTCCCTTGACTCATCTGTACAGCAAGAGCCTCAGGACTCAGGGGTGCCAAGCTGTGCTGCCTGTGTGAGACTGAGCGTCGCTCCAGGCCACCTTTTCCTCACCATCCTCTTCACCTGGATTTCTCCCCTCATGCAGCTCCGTGCTTTTCCAAAGCTGAATGCCTCATTCAAAACACCTCCTTTCCAGCACTGGCACAGAGCAGTGCTGGAGGCCTCCCAGCTGAACCAGGAAATTCCTTCTAGGGGGGGAAGAATGTCACCAGTGGCTGTGAAACAGAGACCTTGCTGGGAAAGGAAGGCAAGGAAGCAGCAGGGCCTGCACTGGGATGGACGGAGGCTCTGGCAAGTGGCACAGTCTGGGTAACTTACACAGGTTTGCCGAGGGCCTGGCTTGCACTTGCCAAGCCCATCTCATCAGTGAAGTTCCTCCTGTCAGAGTTTTACTACTTTAATTCAGCTTTTAGCTTCTGCAATGCAGATTGCAACAGGAAGAACGCTGTCTTTTCAAGTGCTTGATCTGATACTCCTGAGCGTTGCCCACAGAGACTGACACAGTTTTCCAAGCCCTCAGTTTTCTCTAGAGCCCTTGAGGCGGCTCCAGGATGAACCAGGTTTACTTGTTCTGCTGCTGCTGAGTGCTGCAAACAGCCCTGGAATACTGGGAACATCCTCTGCACGCCGAGGGATAAGCACAGGTGTGGAAGCAGCCGGGGAGGAACCAAAACCATGATATGAGCCCATGCTGATCCCAGCAGTTGAGCAAAGGAGAACCTGGCAAAAAAACCCTGGAGAAATGCAAAACCAGATTAGAATTGTGTTCACTCCTGCCTTACAAACAAGCAGACAACAAAGCCCGAATCACCATAAAAATGTGTCTCTGTTTTTACTCTAGGGAGAGCTATAAGGAGCAGGCAAGGTTTCTCACAGACATGGCTAACAGAGTCAGGTTAGTCATGCAGGCCAGGTATTTTATCAGTCATACACTTCCCCATCAATATCTAACACTGCAGAGCAGAGACTTTACCCTGCAGCCTTGAAAACCTCTCCTGGTACCCTGGACATGACAGATATTATAGAAAACCTCTCATTCAAACAGAATCCACGGTGATCACACACTTTTTCTCCTGTAGTATGGCATGCATGTCTCCTAAAAAGGGGAGGATTACAGTCTACAACCCCCAGTGGGACTTCAGGGCCCAAATCCCATGGCAGTGGATGAACACCTCAGCCCCTGGCCCAGACCTTCCTGAAGGGAAGGGGCAGAGAGAGAGACCTGCCTCATTTATTTTATTATCCAAAGTCCATTTGAGATTTTGACTGAGTTTGAACCTACACCTAGTTGTAAGGGAACTGCATGCACTAGGGAGGGCACATTTAAAGTGAGCAAACCAGTGGCACATGTTTCCCTCACCTGGGAGTCCTGTCCCACATAAATGCCACTCCGACATACAAAGGTGAAGGATGCTCCATAGCAGGAACTCTAGGAGTCTCATTTTCATCTTTTTGTAGCCTATTCTCAACTGCTTTGTGATTTGAAGCAGTTCAAGAGCAGACTACGGCCCTTTACAACATCTGCTGCTGCATTAAAGTCTCAATGCAGATTACCTCTCCACAAGTTTTACTGAGGAAAAGTGGAGGTCTTGCACAGAGAGCCCGGGATTTCCACGGTCTCTGCTGAGTGCATTTGAGAGAGGCTGCAAACCTACTATCAGAGTCTGCTTTGTTCTGAGCCTGTCTTAGAGCACAGCCTGAGATCTTCCCCCATTCCTGGAGTAAACATAGGGATTGAAGGCTGCAATTAGATGATTTTGCCAGCCTGCATAACATTATGATTTACTCGGGCAATCAACTAGCTCTCATTAAAATTCTGCAGTGTAAGTATCTTCTAGCTGGCAGCACCAGTGGCTCCAGAGCAGCACAGCTGACCTCTCTGGAGCCTTCCCATGCACAAAACCTGGGATGTCCGTCCTTAAAGTGCACCAAACTCGCTGCCGCAGATGAGGAAAGACCAACAACTCATGTTAGAAGTCTCTCCCTGATTCCCAGTGTCCACTGCACTTAAATGCACATTTGGTAGGCCAGGAATGAGTCATCCTCATCCCCGGCTGGTCACTGGCAGCCACTGGAAAACAAATGCTTTGTATGTCAGCCTGGATACAAACAGCTCCTGTCTGCCAGCTCACACAACGGGGCTGTGTGTGGGACAGCCCTCAGCTCCCATCCCGGGCCAGGGCAGCACTGCCCGGGGGCATGACAGCCACCAGCTTCCTTGGAAAGGTGCCAGAGGTGGAGGTCTCAAGTGACAGGTCAGGAGAAGGAGGAGGGAAATGTTGTGCAAAGAGTTAAAGGAACGAAGGCTATCCTAGGAGTCTAATCCTGGTAGGGAGGCTATGCAATCTCCTACCTTAGGATCTGTTCTCCCTATATCCCCCAGCCCCTGAGGGCAGTGCAGAGCCAGGCTGCAGCACGTGGCTCCAAATCCCTGCTGAAGGCAAAGCTTTGGCCCCACGATGTGCCGGCACCGGTGCGTAGCAGGGTTTTATCCCAGTGCAGTAAACAAAATCCCGGGACTGTTTGGATGGGCAGGGTGCCAGGCCCCCTCCTGGACGACTGCTCACAGCTGCTGACAGCAATGCTGCCTTCAAATGTTCGTATCATCTGCTCAAAACAGAGGAGGCACTGAGGAAAAAAACACTGAGGGGGAAAGGGAAGGCAAACGGTGCCTTGACAGCAAAGCCAAGCAACCAGCACCCTCTGGCTATTTCTAGAGCTGTGCTTCTTCCAGAACCCGTCTTCTCTGTCCCCACTCCTTGTCAGATCCCAGGCTCCAGCCCCAGTGCCCTGTTGTACTTGGGTGCCTGCCAGCTTCAGTTCTGAGTATTTAATATCTTAAATATAGGCCAAAAGCAGAGTTGGGCCATAGGATGGGAGCCACTGGGCTTCAGCACAGTCTGCAATATCTTGTGTAGGTCAGCTGTGTCCCTTGGCACCAAAGGGAACAGTTTGGGGAAACAAAAAAGTGCCCCTACCAGGGTTCCAGCATGTGACCCGGGCCTCAGGACGGAGCCACTGCATCAGATGCTGGGTCAGGGCCCACTCTGCCCTCTGACAAGGCTCTGTGGGAAAGGACTTCTTGCTTTCCCCTGTCACCAGACCCAAGCAGCACATGACTAAGTAACCAGTGACATCCCCTCGACACACTTAATCCAGAAAAGAGGAACTTGCGGGGACAGATTCAGACCAGGACGCACAGATTTGATGGCAGCAAAACTGCACTTCAAAGCACATGAAAGATCCCTGCTGTGACCTTATTTTATATCCCTGGCTCTTTATTTCAGGGAGGAAATATATGCACCACCAGTGAAGGCGCCTCCCTGCAACTCTGTGATGCCAGACCTTTAATCAAACTTACTCAGGTCATGAAGAGAAGCACTACCATCAGGCCAGGAAGTGGTCCCAGAATCCTTTCCCAGGAATCCCCATATGGTAAGCAGCCAGGCAACACAGAAAACAAGCAAACAAACAAAAAGAACAACCCAACCCCATTTTGAATTAAATCATGTGATTTATAAAACAATACAACTTTCTTGCGGCTTTCAGGAAAGTAGCATCTAAAACATGGGGGCATCAACACCCGTATTCAGAATTTCTAAAAAGGTTTGGCCTAAATCAAAGAAAGAATGTGAAATAATACAACACTTCACCTGTCTTCCATGCTGCATTTTCCTATGGGCCTGACAATGTAAAGAATCCACATGGAAGGCAAAGCATGACGTCTCCAGGATGTGAGACAACCATGAGAGAGTGTCAGCAGGATTTTGCTGGGAAATCTCATTTATGATTCAATTTCTAAGAGCTGATGAGTACCACAACTTCAGTGAAGTCTGACATGAGCTCGAGACAATTTAGCCAAATATATTATCCTTTGGATTATGCCTGGGAGGAGGTAAAAAACAACAGGCACCGATCATGAAAGGGCACCTGGAATGCAGCGGTACCAGCTGGGGAAATGGAGAATGAAGAACAACAAAATAGAAAGCGACACTTGCACAGAGTGACTAATGAACTGGAAAAGCTGGCAAATAGTGGCTCATGGGAAACAAACCTTGGAGGAAAAGGGATGTAGGGAAAGTTGTTATTGACAATACTGTCACAGTACAGAAATCCACAGAAAGCACAGGAAATGCAGTAAGAGATGGGCAGGACAAGCGATAAGCTCTACCTCAAACCCAAGAAGGAATTCCAAGTCAGATTACTACGGGTAGAGTAGGAAAGATTGGCATTAGGCCTCTTAGATGTTTTGAGCTAGCTAAGCAAGGATTAAATGCATTCTCACATGGAAAAACAGCAGATCAAACTCAGATTCACAACCCGTGTGCTTAAAAATGGATGGAAAACTTGTGTGCTCTGTGCTTCTCAGCCTGTGTAAGACCTTTGGAGGTTACATCTGTGTCCAGGTTGGGTCACTGTTCTTAAAGAATGACAGGCCTAAAGTGGACTCCTGAGGTCCCTTTTAGCTGCCTTCCAGATTTTCATGGCTCATAATGGAAAGGAGATCTGGATCTGGGGTGTCCTCATTGCTAACCAACCACTCTTCAAGAAGTTAATAGCAACTCCTGAGAGGAAGCATCTCCTGTCTGTCTGGGAGGGAAGAGCTTTTCCTGCCAGCCATACTCCTCCTGTGCCACCTGCTGACTGCTGTGCAATGCTGCACAAGGGCGTTCAGTGTTCACACCCGAGATACTCCAAATAATATGGGAGATGGATGGGGCAGAATGCCAGGCAGGGTCACGGTTTCCTCCAAAGTACATAAATACTTTGCCCTTCCCATTTTTCTACCTGCTTGGGTGGGGATCAAACACAGAAACTGTCAAACAAATGCCTGGAAAACCTCCACGGGATCAGTCTTGAATTTTAGATTTTAACCTGGCCCCAAGGAAGCTACTTTAGCCTAAGCTCTGGGAGTTGTGGTTAAGATGGGAAAAGGAGATGTGACATTGCTCCTTTTCCCATCTCCTTTTAACAGCTGACTGTTTCCAGTTAAACTAGAAGAGGAATTCTTCTCACTGAAAGAATTAGTGGTGCTGAACATGGCTATACCTTGCAGCTACTGCAAGGGGAAACTCCCAAAGCATACGGCTGCAGCACCGGCACTTGGCATCTGTTCCAGCAATAGAGCTGCCTGTGGCACTTCCAGGTGACCCAACAGCACATCCACATGGAGTTACAGGGCTCCTGGATTTGTATTTCTTTCTTACTTACTCACGTTTCCATTTTGTTCTGTTGCAGAACTGGACGGAGCACCGTACACACACAGGGCTTTAAGAGCATTCCCTCCCTGGGATCAGAGGGTGGCCAGCCTCACAGGAGCTCCCCAAATACATTCCCAAGTGCCTCTGTCAGAGCCAGGATGATGGGACAGAAGCACGCGGGTCTGGCTCAGCCGGTGCCCCGTTTCTCACTGGAGATTCGCAGTCACCACACTAGATGGCAGAGCTGACAGAGCGACAGAGTTCCTGTGAGACACTGCCCTGGGCCAGCCCTTCCTAACAACACCTTTGGCTGCTGCCTTGGTCACAGAGCTGGGGGAGTAAATATCTACCCTCCTGTTCTGGTTTTGGTTCTGAAGCGTGGAAAGGCGTCAGGCTTGAGGCTCCTGATCTCGGGCCAGCCAGCTGGGAATTCCGCTAAGTCGTGTGTGGCTTTTCCAAATACTCTCCTGCTTTTCCAGTGCTCTCCCACTTGCTGAGCAAACAATGGTGTGCAACAGAGCCTCACTCACAAAACATTGCTCCCAAAGTAATGCTACATCAGCAATGACTACAAGAACAAACTGAAGTCTTGAATTAATTAGAAACAGAATTGTGTCCCTGAGACTTCAAGAATTTGCTTCCTTGTCCCTCTATTGTACAGGGACCCTGTTTGGTCCTGATGAAAGCTTTTGTTTAAAAAAAATCTCAGTTGCATTTTGGAGCATTTCTGTTTATCTGCTTTGGAAATCCTCTAAGGAGACAGAAGCCTCCAAGTTCTACAGAATATGAGCACTTCAAAAATTCCTAGAAGGGAAGAGACCAAAGCCTTCAAAGGGATGTTACCATCTGCAACGGTCCCTGCATTTGCTTCGGAAGAAGAACCTCAGTGACCCTTCTCAGTTCTCCCCTGTCCAGCATCTGTGTTTCTAACACTCCCTAACTGATCAGCAGTTCAGGAGTTTCACCCTTAGTATTCACTGAGACCCTTGTTTAAAACAAACAAACAAACAAACAAAACAAAACAGGAGACAGAAAATTAACTCTAGGCACCCTAAGAGGAGTTGCAAAGGAAATAACTCGGCTGCTGCCTGCACAGGGGATCACTGTTACAGGCACGAGTAAAACCCATTACATCCACATAAATCCATGCTGCCTCTCAAAGGGAAAGGTCCTCTCTGGACTATGCAGGACTGAGCTGGGAACATCAATTACTGAACTTTCCTTCCCTGCCTGGCTGTGCAGCAAGCTTGTCTCTTTGTCACAAGCTTGGTGACTCCCTCTTTTTGTAATGATACAAATGCATTTGCAGTATCAACAATTACCCTGAGTACTCAAAGCAATCAGAGTGCTTTGCTTTAGTTTCTTCTGCAGGTGCTGGGTGAAAAAGTCTGGCACCAGAAGAGGCCTGAATGAGCATGGGGATGAACAGCAGAGGAGAACTTTACTCATTAAAGCACCACCATGCCTTTCATCCTGTGCATTTCTGTATCTTCAAAATAAACCTTTCTTTAAGGATTCCTGCAGTAGTCTCTTCTAGGCTGTGTTTGCTTGATGTCTCTTCCTTCCTATGCTGTTTTATCAAATGTGCTTAAGGAAAGAAATGTGAGGTTAGCAGCTCCAAACACCACCTCTTCATCTGTGCAGGAGGATGCCCTTTTAGTGTAATGCCACAATAATTAATGGGTTGTGTCTGCTCTGCTGTAGGGAGGTGGCTGGGAAGTCTAAATTGCAGTGCACACATAGTACTTACAGAACAGCAGTGTGTAGGTGCCCAAACTGGCAATCCCAGCTCAGCAAGGTGGTGCACAGACACAGAGCAGGGAACTTTTTGAAGGCTAGGAAAAAAGGGACATAAGTAAACTACAAAAATATCACCTACTCTGCAAAGTTTCAGTAGTTAGCACAGCTCACTACAGCCAAGGGTCTGTTTTAAGCAGCAAACCTGAGCAGCCCCTTGAAGCACCGACAGTGGTAAAAGAGAGTGCACCCAAGCCCTCAGTCGCTGAGAAAGTGCCCAGGCATGTCCTGGCTCCACAGCTCTTTCCTTCCCCTGTGTCACTGAGCAGGAGATATGAGCAGTGCACTTTCAGCCCATGCCAGGACACAGCTCAGACAGCCAAGTACCAAAATAGATATTTTGACTTAAGCACCAGCTCAGCACTTTGCTGGAGGAGACAATTCCTCAGCTACTGTAGTAGGCAAAGAAAGGGAAGATATTTAGATCATGAATTCTGTGTCTCTGCACAGCCACCCTCCTCCATGTCAGCCAGGGAGCTGCCCCACAGAGGCTGCACACTTGTGCTTCTATAAATTCGATTGACATTTACTGTCCCGCTAAGCTGAGGGAGCACTGCTCGAACTGAAAGATTAAGAAGTTCACACACTGGAAATAGACTTACTGGGACATCCACTTAGCCATTCTCTTGTCTAATGAGATAGGGGGCAAAATCTCATCAGTGGGCTTTAGAGATCCAGTCATGACCACACCTTTGGTCAGATAAAGAGAATGGATTAAAAAAAGGCAGAAATCAGAACGGAGTGGAACTGCCTCCCCTCACTCCTTCCCTGGTGTTAATCTTCGGTGTTACAAACGTTTTCACAGTTTGTCACTCCAAAACTACCAATTAAAAAAAAATCCCCCCCCCAAAAAAAACAAACAAAACCCCCCAAACAACAACAACAACAACAACAACAAAACAACAACCCCAAAAAACAATAAAACCCCAAAACCAAAAAGAAAACCACAACAACAAAGTCCCAAGGTGCATTTACTAATTTGCATTTTCTCGGGTTTCTAGTAAGGTTTATCTGTATAACCTCCGTATTTTGAGATGAGGTTTGGCACCATCACCCCAAGACTAGTAAAATGAAGGTAAATTTAATTAAACATCAAATATCCTCTGCATTAATGGACTCTGAAATCCTAGTAGTCCAAAAAGCTTCCTGAGCATAATACAGAAGCCAGGAGAGCAGGGCAATGGTTAAGGAGTCCAGCTGAAATGATTAGAGTATGATGAAGAGGTTACAAAATCAGTAGTGAATTCATCTCACTTCTCAAAGATACCAGAGCAGGACAGGATTTTCACCAGCACACGCATTAAAATTACCAGCAAATCTGTCCCCCTCAGCACGCCCCTGTCGGAGCATCTAAGCCCACCGGCACTGCTAGAATTAAACCTGCCCTGCGTGACCCTGCCTTGGCAGGGGGCTTGGGCTTAGATGATCTCCAGAAGTCCCTTGCAACCGTATCAATTCTGAGAGAAAGCAGCACAGGGGTGTGGGTGCTTAGCAAGTGGAAACTTTCTCCGCCCCGACTTTGGGAGTTCATGCCTTTCCACCGCCACGGCGGCGCGGCTCAGCCCAGCCCCGCCCGGCCCGGGGCGGCTCCTCCCCGGATCCGGAGCCCGGCTTAAAGCGGCGCCGGGGGGAGGCTCCGGAGGGGTCCCGCTGCTGCAGCGCCCGGCCATGGCCCGCGACCGCGGCCCGCCCGTGCTGCGGCCGCCCGGCGCCGCCGCGCTGCCCGCCGAGCCCCGCGGCTGGGGCTGGCTGGGCGTGGGACTGTGGCCGGCGCTGCTCGTGGGGCTGCTGGCCGCCATCGTCGCCTGGCTCTGGTACGGCGACAGCGACCGGCGAGCCGAGGAGGGCGGCGAGGAGGCGGTGTCCGGCAGAGAGGGGCGCCGGCGGGCGAGCGCGGGGACGGCGACCACAGGTACCGGGATGGGGAGGCGATGCTCGGGGTGTCTCGGGCTGCCCGAGCCTGCGAGAACTTGGGTTTGCCGGCGCTCAGCTTAACCCGTTGCCCTTCTCCCTCAATGTCGCTTACAGAGGATGCTGCGGCGGGCGGGGAGCCGGTGAGGCGGGAGATCGCGGCTGCTGCCCCGTCCGGCCCTTGGAAGCCAGGAGAGGATCTGGCGGCTGTTTCGAGGGAAGAGCTTAACCACGTCCCGAGCGGCGCAGTTTCGGGCGAAGCTGTGGAGCTGGAGCAGCTGATCCCGAAGCACGGTGTCACGGACTCGGGGGAGCATCCAGCTGATGTGGCCGGCAGCCAGGCAGGCGAACTGGGAGTCCAGGTGGGACAGGCAAGTGACGGATGGTGCGTGATGAACTTGGCAGGAGCCTCTGACGATGACTGTAAGGACAGAAGTGAGGAGCAGCCGTGTCAGCCAGCTGACAGGAGGGACTTGGACCATGAAGAGTGGGAAGTTGTTTCTGAACACCTGGTCCAAGGAGATGATGGCAAGGATGGCAGCATGGAAGACTCAGACAGCAAGGAATGGGAACAAGGAGACTGCTGCGATGGGGACTCGAAAGCAAAGAGAGTTGCAGCCGTCCCCCCCATGTTCCAGAACATCCACGTGGCTTTCCGTGTGCACTACATCACCCACTCTGAGGCGCAGCTCATCGGTGTCACGGGGGACCACGAGTGTCTGGGCCAGTGGCACAGCTACGTCCCCCTCAAGTGTGACAAGGATGGCTTCTGGTCTGAATCCATCAGTCTGCCCGTAGACACCAGAGTGGAGTGGAAATTTATCTTGGTGGAGAATGGGAAGGTCAGACGCTGGGAAGAATGCAGTAACAGGACCCTAGTGACTGAACATGAAGATCAAATTGTTCATCAGTGGTGGGGATACCATTAATGGGAAGGTGGAAGCTGCTGATCTAATGGCAGACCTGCCTAGGTGAATCACCGAGCCCCTAAACCTTAGGGGAGCTCCCCTTCTTCTCTAGGAGACCCTCTCAAGTGCAGAGCTGTGGAAATCCTCTATCGAACCACGTAAGCAGCAGATCTCTTTAGGAAATCTTTTGGCAACCTGAAAAATCAACTTTGAGTGTGTGCTGAAGAGACACAAGTAGGCCAAGAAGGCATGAGCAGCATTCCAAGCACCTGCCTGTCCAGGTGAATCTGGACCCAGGACTTGAGTTAGTGTTGCTTTGAGTGGGGATGCATCTTGGTACCCACTGCTTGGGCCTGGGAAACTTACTGGGAGGTGTGGTTACCAACACTGTAACAGGAACTTAAGTGTTTTAATTTATGTAATGTATTAAGGAAACAATAAACATTTTCAGATTGGCAGTTCATTACCAGTTGACCAGTGACCTCACTCATTTTGGTAACTTCGATCCAAGCGAGCCACTCGACCTGAAATCTTAGTGCTAAGGAATTGCTGAGAAGTGGCCCTCCCTCTTGAGAGTAACAAAAGGTTGAACCCCAAAATAGTTCATTCTCTACCCCCTACTGTACAGCAATCATCTCGGCTCAAATGAAAGGCTTGGCACGCAGCTCCACTCCCGCTGAGGGGAGACCAAAGGTCAGAAGCACTGTCTCGGCTTAATGAATTACTTTGTCAGGGCGGGAGCAGGCTTTAAAAAAAACCCGGAATGCTGTGATGGTTAGGGAATAGGATGCTGGGTGGCACAGTCAGGTGGCATACTGAGGAACAATACCACAGTAGTGTAAGCAAATATTTGGCTTAACCTTGAATTTATTTTAAGTTGTGGCCTTCTAGTAAGCCAGATGAAGTAGAATACTTCCAGCTTCAGCTACTTGGTATCTTTATATGATAGAAGCAGAAAGCTGCTCTGCTTCCCTGCCTTTGGTATTTTTGGGTACAAATACATGCTGCCACTTGAGCAAGCTCCTCTTTCTACAATACTGAACCAAGCTCTGGCCTGCAAACCGCCCTTCCCTTGAGTAAGCTTGGTCTGGGAGAGCAGAGTTTTGTAGGAGGTCTGCAAGTATACAAATTAACACTTTGGTTTGGGAGATGTACTTCAAAAAGCACATCACTGATCTAAATGCCTCTGCTAATTCTTTCCTGCTCTGCGTGGTGGAACAGTCTGGATGTGTGAAATTGAATGGCTTTGGTGAAAGACTGGAACTTCAGAGGCTGACCTCCTGCATCTAGTAGGTTAATGGGCATCCAGTTGGTTGGACAATGCTAGAGCTGCTGGGAAGGACAAGTGTTGGAAATGTTCTTACTGGGACTTGGATACCAGCTTTTCAGTGAGAGTGGGCTGGGCTGCCTGCTCCTGCAGACCCAGCCACAAACTAGCTCAAGGAACTCCGGGGAGGGTATTGAGGGGAGGATGAGGAGGGAGAGAAACTAAGGCCAAGGAACAAGTGCACGGGCAAGTTGGAATTTTGATTTTTATTCAGTGAAACAACCTCAGCTGCATTTTTTGCACTTGGCTTTTCTAACAAGAAACTGAAGTGGATACTATACCTAATATACAGCGGCAATAGAAAGTGATCTTCAGAAATCCCTGAAGTCAAAGCAAAACATTTCATTTCGATGTGATTACAAATCTCTTCCCCCTAATGCAAGCTCTTCAAATGAGTAAAGATACTGTCAACTTAAAAAACCACTCGCTGCGCAGCCGTTGCCGCCCGAGCGTATTTATACACACGCTTGAGGCTTGTCTGAGGAGATTATGCGCTATTAGATTAAGTTATTCACTAGAAAGCTACTTAACCTATGCTAGAATAGATTCTCTAATGCAGTGCTGAACATGTCAAACAGACCAAGCCTGAGAAGTCTTTCAGATTGAGAATAATTTATTTTTTAATTAAACACCCTGCCCTTTGATCCCACAGACAACTCACAGTCCTCATGGTTGTATCATTTTGATGAAGGATCATCTGTGGTTTCTACAATAAGCTTTTGCTACAGCCTCTAAATTATTATGCCATTCCCATCACAGCTTCCCCAGCAGGACCTATGCTGTGTAAATTAAATGGTTTGGGTATGGCAAAAGAAAGCAATATGGATTTCAGTTTTTCTGGAGGAACATAGTAATATTTTCTCCAGGTTCACAGGGGTGTTTTCTCATTATTGAGCAATCTATTTGCTCAAAGGTGAAAGTAGATCTAAACAAAGCTGCCTTGCTGCATAAAAAAGATGCTGCTGGAATGGTTGATAGCTGTCAATGTCCTGGCTGTGAGACCAGTGAAGCTACATGTGAGAAACAACTTATTGCCTGTTTCTCTCATGTTTTACATCCTGCGTGGATCTAACAGCCAGTGGCTCAGGAGATGTCCAAGCAAACAATAAACTGTCCCAGTCACAGCTTGGCAAAGCCTCCAACCACAGAGCTACCTTTAAAGGTCACCTGCTCATATCCCTGACTGAAAATTTCTGACAAATTAGACAATTTGACTATTTTTATGTGAAACACAAACTATTCCTTTTTGTGACGTAGATTGGTGCACGAATGCTGAATGCTGCAACTGGATGGTGATCTGTGCAAGCAGCCTGAGGAAACTGGGCATAAACCATCTTAAAGCCTCCTACAAAAACCTTCACTGCAGCTAGTTTGCTTTGCAAAACTCATGTCCATCCCACATTCTCTCTGCGAGTTGAACTTACCCTTTGGAGCCTCTCCACATGCTAGCCTGGTGTTAGGTCTTCTCTCCTGGGGGTTGGTTGCCATCTGTGCTGTCCTTGCTGTGGGCAAGCCTGGCCTAACAATCCTCCTGTGCCATCCACCTGCATGACATGGAATAACGAGTGCTGTTGGGGCTGCAGAGGCCAGCATCTACCCAGCTGCTCTAAGGCTCTGTTCCTTGCCTGCTGCTGGTGGCAGGGAGGAAGCCCAGACCTGTCCCCAACTCTGCTGGATTCCAGCCAAAGGATGTTAAGCTGCTGTTTTGGACTGGCAGATGTCCCTCTCTTCTCTCTGACCCCTCCAACTGCTCCCTGCCCTTGGCACACAGCTGCACCTTCTCTTTCTAGCTTGGCTCATTGAACACAACTGCGAGTGTACTTACCAGTGACCATTCCTAGGGGTTCTTATTCTCTACACCTGACTCTGCTCTTAAGAAAACTTTGGTAGATTTGTCCAATATGTGTGGCAAGTCCAAATTGTGATACACACACCATCTAAACCAATTCTTTGATTTTCAGTGCAACCGATTCCTAGGAAAGGGGAAATGCTTTTACTAGTATTTTGACTGAGTTTGCAACACGGTTACAAAAACTGTCAGAAATAGTGTAAAAAATTATTAGGAAATCTAAAAGCACCCCTGGGATTAAAATACTGTTGGCAATAACTGAGGACATCTTAGGAACAACTCAGTAATTTCTTCTCCCCATACAAGGCTTGAACTAAAGTTTGATGAGTCCATTCTGCTTAAATGAATCACAGTGCAGTATGGAATTCAAACTTCAAGAGGAAAAATTTAGCTCAGACATAGGGAGAAATTCTTCCCTGTGAGGGTGGTGAGGCCCTGATTGCCCAGAGAAGCTGTGGCTGCCCCATCCCTGGAAGTGTCCAAGGCCAGGTTGGACAGGGCTGGGAGCAACCTGGGATAAGTGGAAGGTGTCCATGCCCATGGCAAGGGGTCCTTAAGGTCCCTTTCTCCTCTACTTCCTGCTCATTTAAAATAAGAGCTATAAACAAGAGCTAAAAAAATTGTAAGGGCTTTTATTATTAATCTTTAAAAGCATAACTTATTTTAAACACAATGTACCTACATGAAAGTGAACACTAATGCATACAGTGCCTTCACTTGGACAGCTGTCTCTCCTTTTCCTTGGACTTCTTTGTCTTCACCTCCTGAGTTCTGATCATTGGAGATGTGGCTGAAAATAGCAAAAGAACAGATTAGCTGAACACCACCTCGTATTCCAAAGGCTGAGGTCTCAGGTGCAGCCACCTGAAGCTTCATGAAGTCCTCCCATAACAAATGATGCTGTACCTACCAAGCCCTTACAAATGCAGCCTCAGTTTGCAATTCTTTATGTGAATATAGAAAAACCACTGAAGATACTAATGGATGGCAAAGAACAAAAATGAGAACACTTACCTTTGACTCATTTATATGAATAACTTAATTAGTTTTACCTACATTGGGTCATTTGCATGTCCCTGACACAAATGCACTGTATGATGAGGGGAAATAATAATTTCCCAAATCTGTGTAACGAGATTTAAAGGAGAAAGGGGGGAAGAGACTGCATTATGCAATAAGAAAAAGTGCAGAGAAAATAAACCTCATCTCATCTGGCATCCTGCCATCCCAAGAGCTGATGCAAGTAAGTTTTGGAAATCTTGCAGTTTCCATGAAAGCGTCATCAGCTTGTGAAAAATTCCCTGTAATTGGCAGTGACAGCACACGAGGACATCCCTAAACAGCTGCCATGTTTGGCATGTTAAGGATCCTGAAGCTTATTAGAATTAAGGGGCATTGTGGAGTTAATCTAATTACTCTCCCAGGAGCAGGATAATGCAGAAGTGGTTTCTGCTAGTAAAACTAGTGTGTGCTAGTAAAAGCACAGGTAGCGCTTTGGCAGGTACCAAGAACAGTTTCTGGAGAGTGTGTGTTTTTTCAATAAAGCAGGAATATTTTTGGTAAATACTGGCACCTTGGTTTTTTTATCTGTAATGATTCCACCAGGTTTTGCGGGCTTTCCATCTTGTTCTGTAGCCTCTTTGGTGTGGGCTCACTAGTTTCCGTGGGCTGAGAAGGCAGGGAAAATGGTAATATAATTATCATCAATAATAATAAAGAAAAGGCCATTATAAATTATCTAAATGTTCCCTTTAACTGGAAGTTCTTACACAATAAAATCCACACCAACATTTTCAGTAAACCCCAGAACTTTACTAAACGTGTGACAGGAACCACAACAGCTATTACAAATATTTTTTTACTTCAAGTATTGATGTCAAGCATCCTTACAGCCTTTTAATTTGAATCAGGCAATTGGCCAGGCCTTAAAATTAGTGGTGTGTGGAATTTATCTTCTCACTGCACAATACATTAATTAGCTGCTACGCTTTACTCACAGTTCATTTATCACAGAACAAACCTTCTGCTTGAACAGAACTGGGAGAGGGTGAAGGTGCCCTGATCAGGACATGGGACTGGATGTACCTATTTGTGGGGCTGTGGCTGCTCCCTCCAGAAAGCCAACCTTCCCTAGGGCTGGGCTGTGCTCAGGTGAGGCAGCAGAGCCAGCTGCAAGCTCATCAGGTGCAGTAGTTAAGAGTGAATGTACTGGAGATCTCACTCTGGATCTGCGCTCCCGAGGGAATAGCCTGGGGATAGGTGTGTCCTATCCCAAGGTGCTGCTGAGCAGATGGAAGCGTTTCCTAGGAAATGTCCAAGCAAAGAGCAGTGAGCACACAGAGGAGGAGGGATCCCCATGCAAGCAGGAGACTGGAGCCTCCTAAAAAAACATGCTTGTTTCTGTTGAAGCCACTGGCATGTCAAAATGGCTTTGGTTCTGCTCTCTATTCCTTGTTTATTTCCCAAAGAGGGAGTATTTATGGCTGCTCACAATCCAAGACTCCCCTTGCTCAACTATTTCTCAAGTCTTCTACATAAAAAACCCCTACTTGAAGCTGTTTTGGATACTAGGAAAAGCCCTGGATGCTGCATGGGTTTACTAGAAGGCAGACAGTAACTACCCAGGAGATTTTCTTTAGTACCAAGAAGTACAAAAAGAATACCCAGAGCAGTTACTCCTCACAATGAACAGAGCCCGTCTCTGAAACACAGTGGCTTGAATTCTAAATAGAGAACAATATCAGTGTCTGCAGGCAGTTCTCACAGAATAGATAATCTATGGGCAAGAAAAGACAAGGTAGTTAAGATTAATATCTTCAAACTCTGCTACTCAAAGCCACATCCTCGTATTTCTTTTAGGTAACAAAATTCACGTCATCAGTTTAAAAGGTACTGACCATCCAGTACTCGGAAGGAAACTAACAGCATTTTTTGATTCCTCTAAAAAGCCCATCCATATCTAAATATCCAAATAAAGAACTCAGGAGCCTAAAATTAGGCTCCAAAAATGTGACAATGCTATTGATGCCAATTACACAAGTAACATGGAAGTTACCAATTTTGTGTGTGCTCATGCCAGCCTCTGAGGAGCTGCTTTCCAACAAGACACAGATTTTGTAGCAAGTGCAATGAAGACTTTGTAATAACACCTGCTAAGAGATATTTGAGTAAATTTCTAGAAAAAAATACTGTATTGGGGCTATATTCTTTATAATATTCCATAATGCTCCAGCTTGCCATCAATGCTGCCAGGGAAAACTTACCAAGGGATGTAAGGAGAAGGGAAACATCCTGGGACTGAAGATCTGTGGAAGGACCCCTGAAAGCAAAATGAGGGCAAAACCTCCATTCTGAAAGAATTATGGTAAAATTTGATCATGCCAGCCAGCATCCACAGTGAGAATGTGAAGCTCTCATATGGAGCCTCCAGGTCTCATACGTGGAAATTAAAAGCAAACAATGTAAATATGTTTCAGAGCTCTTGCTTAGAGGGATGAAAGCGACATGAAAGCTTTGTTTTGTAATTCCCAGGAAGCTCTTAGCATTATGAATAAAACAATACAAACAAGCTCAGGATTGGGGCTGTATTAAAAAAGCCTTAGAAACTGAACCTCAAAGGAGTACTGCAAGAAGCAAGCTACTCAGCCAAGTGAAAGCACTTCTCACTGTCCTAAAGTGAGAAGTCCTAAAGTTCTTTACTTTTCACTGTGCCTTTCCACTATGCTTGCAGTAGCAGCCTCTCTAGCTGCAGTTTTGATTTAATCCTAATCAAAATTCAATAATAACATTTTCTTTTATGAAGTATCCTAATGATCTGGATCAGAAACATCAGAATTTGTGCTGTATTGATTTTTCAACTCCATGTACCACTGTCATTATGATGTGTTTGGTAAAAAAAAAAAATAATTCCTGCATTTGGGTGTTCACATAGGGCAGGAAAAGAAGAAAGGAGTTCTGAACAAAAATAAAAGCAAGCACTAAAGGCAAATGGTGTGGTCACCTTCTATTTCCCTACCACCTACAGCATCTGAGTAGCCTGGCAAACAACAGAAGCTTTGGAAGCTTGCAGATTATCTCAAGGTTACGTGTAAACCCAACCTTGCAAAAACGCATCCCACACTGTTCCTGAAGCACATCAACAGCGAGATCCCAGTTTCAGAGGACACTGTAAGTACACAGCACACAACAGAAAGAAATCTATTCTTCTTATACTGCATTGCTCATGGTTGTTAAAGGGGATTTTCTCCTGCCATGGCTGCTGAGATCCATGGAGGGAAGGTTACTGTCTGAGCCTATTAATTATTAAAGAATCCTCTCTAGGTCCTGCAATGGTTCTTCCTTCAAAATGTCCAGCTTGGAAGGCTTCTGAAATAAAATTATTCAATTAAAAAGTGTTTACAAAGGCACTCTGTTGTCAGTTCTTAGCTCAACTCATCCAAATGCACATGTTTTTTCCCCTCTTGACTCTTGTTTTGTCCTTTTTAACCCGTGACCTCAGGTGTTTCTGTACAGGGTGCGGACACAGTGCTGAAGGGAGACATGGGAGCACCTGGGGGTGGATGTTTTCCAGACACTCATTCCTGTAGCAGCTGAGGTGTCTGCAGATACAAATTTATTTATTCTTTATTGCCACAGCCATCTTGGACATGAAGTGCAACGTTATTCTCATTTTACTGCTCCTGACTTGAGGCAAAGGCCTGCTTCAAAGAACTCTTTCTTTCAGTGAAAACTGGATTTCTCACTGCTGAGAACTGGATTTTTCAGCATTTCACCTGTTCAATGCACTGCTCCCCACTGAGCTTTTTCTACATCTGGGGCTGGAACTGATTGGAAACACTTTGCTACCCCATTTTCATTTTAAAATAAAGGTAATTTTTAATGTGAATGCACTGGTTTCAGCAGGGCTTATATGGGGAACAAATCCTCAGCTTCATAATAGGTCAAAGTGACACTGAGTCAGACCAAATCCTCCTTTTCCACATTCCACCTGGGAAACCAGACTATCACCCAGGTAGAGTCTGTCTCAAGTGTTGGAGCTGCTTTATTTTGTACAATAACTCATGATGCAGGAACCAAGAAGATTAAAGTAGACTTTGATTCAAATGCTTCTGCAACCGTTGGGTCCTCATTGTAGTACTAAATTAAAATCAGTCCTTTTTCCTTCTTTATCTTCAGAAATATAAATTGATTAACTCAGAGGAAAGAGACTGGGAGTGCCTGATGCTGCAGGGATTTCACAGAAGGAACTATCCTTTGTTCCTTGATGTAAATGTTTGCCACCACATCAGGAAGTAAACCAGAAAAATATTCCTGAAAAATGCCTGCACTAACTTGTGGTCTCCTACAGATTTTAAGCCTGAAATTAATGAAAATATCTAGGAAACACATCAGGCCACTTCTGGAGATTTATACAAAATATATAAAGAAAACAGCTAAAGATTTTTTTAATGAGAGATTAGAGTTTATGTTTTCTATAATGAAAAAGTCAGAACAATACTAGAGTTTCATTTCAATCTAAAGGTACACATACAAAACCAAAATGATGTGGATAAAACTGATCAAAACCAATGAAAGCTAGCTTGGAGGAAGATTCAAATATCAAGCAGATGATTAAATATATCAAGAACCACGTACAAACCTATTTTCACTGTCAAATGTGATTCACAGCAAAAAATAAAGAAAGTGAAAACCAAACTGCTTACAGATCAGTACCTTCAAACTTAATAGTTCATAAATGCTATTTGTGGTAGAAATAAAATAAACCCTTAGCACAATCTATAGGATTTTTTAGTTGTCCCATTGTTTTTTACACACACACACAAAAAACGGATCTGAAAAGACACAACACACGTGAAGTTACAGAAATTATTTCACCTTTGGTGTTAGGAGTTTGCTCTTGGATGCTCTGAGCAGATGCTCTCCCATGTAGAAATTCCATGTTATTTTTGCTGTTTGGGACGTGCTGGTGTCCCATGTGGAGGCAGGCACTGACCTGAGGGACAGAGCTGGGCAGGTGCAGGGCACGTGGCCAGACAGCACGGCGCAGCTGGGACAGAGGCACAATGTCCTGCACCTTCCCTGAAGCAGAAGCTGAGGAGTAGCTTAGGCCCTGCAGCTCCTGAGGAAAAACAATAGAAGTTCCCCACCTTGGTCATTTGTCCTCTGAAGCACTTTTTGTATTGTTTATGTGGAGCTGTATTTTGAATATAGCACTTTGCTCCCCTTTCAAAGCCAGAAAGTGGGGTGGGTGTCTAAAATTAATGATAATTTCTTATGATAAAAATGCTGTTCCCAAGGCACTACTCATTTAGAGCAGTAGCCTCACTGCAGCCCATGGAAGAGTCCATGGTTAGAAATAAGGCAAAAATAAAAAACATCCTCTATCCATCTTAACAGTAAAGATAGGAATTGGACTCCATCTATTATTTTGTTGTCCTTACTGTAAATGCCACTTCAAAACCCTGGAATTATGGACATGTGCAGCACTGAGGAATTCCACATGGAAAAGGGTTTCAGAACACAGACTTCTGAGAGTTGTTTGCACTGAAGAGGGTTAAACTTAAAATCAGGTCCCAAAGCAAATGAACCTGAGGTTAGGCCCACACTCCTCAGGAAGGCACTCGCTCTCACATCCAAGGTGTGCTGCAGCCTGCAGCGCATCAGTTCCTGCTCCTGGCACTGGAGGATGCCCCGGCACTTTGCAAGCTGCAGGGATGCCATCAACAGAGCACAGAAGGGGCACCAATGAGCTGTGCTAATCTTCAGGGGATTACACTCTTTCTGGGGATTACACTCATGGATGCTTTATTTCTCCTGCTATCAGCACAGAAGTACTGCGGGATGCCTTTGCTGACAGGCTCACAAAAGCCTGGCAGCCACAACATGCACACCAGAATGTCCAGAAGGGGACAATATCCTTCCAGAGCCAGTGCCACACCTACTGAACACCTCTGGGATTAGGAAATTCAACTGTGCTAATGAAGCAGAACTACACTTTTTCTTCCTCAAAAAAATTTACTCTGAAAAGGGAAGAGAATAGCTATACACTATAAGAAAGGTAAATGTCCAGTGACAAGCTCTTAAAATAAGAAATGCTACACTTGGGAGGAAGTATCACAATTCTTTGGTCATTTTTTTTTTCAAAGGAATTTGAGAATGACACCGTGCATAGAAATTTGCATCCAAAAAAATCAGAATCCTGAAAAGACTCCTCCTTCTGGAAGAGCAGCAGCTTCCCAGCAGGGCACCTGGGATTTCTGTGCCAGTCAGACCAGACCTAACCTGAGGGGTCAGGTATGCCAGCAACAGAAACCTCACCTAAGAAAAGGCAAATGAAACAACACCAAGCTCTGTAAAAACCCCCTCATATGGAAGAACAGAGAAAGCAGCTGTGCCCAAAGTCAGTGCAAGGTTCGACAGCCCACACAACACATTTACTTTAAATTCCCTGGAGTTTGTATT
This sequence comes from Brachypodius melanocephalos, assembly GCA_013398615.1. Classification (NCBI taxonomy): domain Eukaryota; kingdom Metazoa; phylum Chordata; class Aves; order Passeriformes; family Pycnonotidae; genus Brachypodius; species Brachypodius melanocephalos. Next base: position 343,029 of record VZSR01000029.1, read on the forward strand.
TCCCTGAGTTAATAAGGAGTAAAACAAGAAATCTCTTAATGAAAATAGAAGCCTTTTACTATTAAAAAAACTCTTCAGGTGAGGATCTTACAGTACATGTTAAAAGAACGTTTGAAATCCAACCCTTCTCTTCCCAGGTGACTGTAGAGGAAAACATCCAGGAGTCTCCCTGAACTGAGAGTTTCCTTACCTTACCTTATCAAGGGCTGTCTCCACCTTTGAAAGTTTTTCTTTCAGCTCTTTGTCTTGTGATCTCAGGATCTTCAGGTTCCCAGCAATCCTGATATTTTCTGCTCTAATACAGCCCAATTTTTGACTTGGTTTAGTATTTTTTTCTCTGAGGTAATGCTTCTCCTGAATTTAAGATGAGGACATAGTATGAGTCAAAAATTTATAAATTATAGACATTTATATTCTGTAGGAGTTTTTTAAGAAATCTTTGAAATATCTGAACTAACATTTTGAGAAGGTTAGATATTGCATCTTGCACAAAGATGACACAGTAACAAGAAGAAGGGCCTTACAAGGAAAAGAGCAACTGGAACTGGACTGCTCTCAGTGAAACAACATCTCAGATTTTTGATCCATTTTGAAACTGGAATTTAAAACTTCAGGATCCACAGGATCCCAAGCCAGTGAAGAACTAGGAGAGGTTACAGTGAACAGATAAATAAATGATCATTCAATGAATTACAGCTCTTGGTAACTGAGTGATTTGTCACAGAAAGTGGAAAAGGACTCATGGTGATAGACGGACCCCGAGTTTACAGAGTTTACATCCAGGAACTGCCTCAGAATCCAGAGGGGAAGCACCGAGGACCAGGATCAGAAGGATACAGAATGTGACATTTTTAGGAAGAACTGATATGTAAGAGCCTGATTCTCATTGCAACTACTCTCATTCTTCCAAGAACAAGTATAAATTAAGACCTCTCTCTGTGCAGAAGGCTGATTTCCATGGACACCAAGTAAAACTGGTTTTGGTCCTTCATGGACTGACTGTGCTTTTGCCCATGCATTTCTCCTGAGACAAATCTCTCTAAATGCAGTGAAATACTTCTAATAGGAGCTCTTGTGACTTTAGCTGTGTTTGCCATTGCCTCTTCCAAGAATTTAATCTTGCTCTGTAGTACATCTATCTGTCCTCTCTTGGCTGTGATCTGCTTCTGCATTCTTGCTGCAGCTTCCAGAGCTGGAAAACACAAGGTTAATTCTCGGTGAACAACAAGGATTATGACTGCAATACTTACAAATATTCTCTGGTTGATAAGACAAATGTGTGAGATTTTTGGGAAGTTCAATCCATAGTTACCATTGCCATCAAATCCCTCCATAGTCTTCAGAGCAGTCCTGGCCTGTTTCAGTTCAGCTTGGGCTGACTTCAACTGCATTTTCAGTCTGTTTGCAGTATTTTCCATTTCCTTGATTTCACCCTGATAATTCCTCTTCAAATCTTCAAATGCCTCTGGTGAGAGAAAATAAAGATTGAAATTAGAGTGACAAAAAAAATTTTCATTTTTCTAGATAAGATTACTGATCTGCTGCCAACTTGTGATAAAGGCAGTGCTCCCAAGGGGCACTTCCTGAGGGTACAGGGGTAAGCAGAGAGCAAAGCATGTCACCAGCAGCACCCAACCAGCTGCCACACAGATTTAAATGAGAATAACCTTAGATTTTGGTTTGGGTCCAGATCTTGTTTTTCATAAATTTTAAATGGTATATTCAAATTTATATATTTCAGAAGTATTCTTATTTTTAAAATGTTATACATCTGTGTATATTTTAATAATACATCTTGATGGGGTTTCCCACGTATTAGTTGTGAAAATACTGGAGTTAAAGCATCAGCTTTTAATAATGTTGTTGTAGCAAATTTGCAACAAAATAAAGTTCCACTATAATTTGACCAGAGATAGTTAATGAGATCCAGTATTGCTCTTACACAGTGCTCTTGAAAAAAATGGTCAGGTTGCTATTCTGTGATTTGCTAGATCTGTTTTTTCCACCTCCTGACTCAGGCAGTTTTAAATGTTTTTGCTCATAGTGAGATGGGCCATAAAGATTGTGTTCCCCCTCTTCAGTGCCAGAATCCCACGCCATGACACAGCTCCCTGGAACAATCTGACCATCCTATGCTGGCAGGAATCTCGTGCTGTACCAGCAGCCATATTTGGATTCAGCCAGCAGGCTGCTCTTTTATTTTTAACATGAGCCCAAATTAGCAGCTGTGGGAGCTGAGCTGAGGCTCCCTACCTGCAAGGCCAGCTAGGTCCCTCTGGCCAGCCTGGAGTTCCTTTTGCAGGAGCTCATCTCTTTCCAGTTTTGTATCATTTGGTGCCTGGAGCCTCCCTGTGCATGTGCTAACCGGCTGAAGCTTTTCCAGCTCCAGCTTGCTCAGCCTGGGCTCCACTTCATGTATTCTGGCTTCTTTCTCATCCCTTGCACTCTGCTTACATAAAAACCAATTATGTGTAATATATATAATTATATAAAATAACCACGAGGATGTGTGGACACCACTACTTAAAATCCCAGCTTGGGGCAAGAAAGAAAACCAGAGCAAAACAGACCAATCATCTGTGTGAAAATTGCTAATCCAGGCAAAGAGGGTGCAGCAGGATTGGATCTGATGGCTTTAAAGAACAATTAACCTTACCAGGTGTAGCATGTGAACATGATTTCCATTCTCTTGTAGCAGCACCCCCTAGTGCACTCAAATCGTTTCTCACCAAAGAGGATGAAATTCCCTGTCTGAAGTGATTTTTCTTCTAAAGATGCTGACCTGCATGGGACTACATTCTGTATTTCTTCTCTGAGAAATAACCAGTGTTCTCAGTTTGGAATTCTGAGTGCTGCCTGTCTGCTGCTTCTCAGTAACACGTTGTATTTCTGATTCTGTTCTGGTGTGGACACTCGTGTCACCCAGGTCATTCCAGCTTGCATCAGCCTTTTGGCAGCTGCTTTTCACCAGACAATTATGCATTGTTAGTGGTAATGTTATAATATTATCCTCCTCTGCCCACTAACTGAATGCTGTTAGAATGTCGGGGTATTGCCTGACCATCTTCAAAATCACAGTATTGGCACATTAAGTCAGAGATTTAAAACCATAAAACATTTACTGTCATAGAGAGACATAAATACAGCACTGTTTGGGCACCTTAAGCTCTTCTGCTTTGAGTATCCAGTCAATTATTTCTTTTTTTCAGCTGGGATTCCTCCATTGCTCCAGCAGTTTGGCCGTGCTGGCCTGTGATCTGGGTCATGTTATCAATCTGCTTTTGGAAGATCTCAGCGATCCTTTCCTTTTCCAACACTCTCAGTTTCAGCACCTCACACTCCGACCTCACCTGGTGTAAGCAGCCCTCTTCCCTCCTCACCTGCTGGGCATGTAGCTCCTTGATTTCCCGTCTGGTAGCCCAAGGGCTCTCTCCTTCTCCTGCAGACAGGCCACCAGATCTGAGCCTGTTTGCTCAGCAGCCTCCAAATCCCTCTGCTTGGCTGTCAGATCCTCTGTCACTTCACGCAGATCTTCTTTGGCCATCTCCAGCTACACAGTCAAAGAGGAGACTCTTCCAATGCTTTCATTTTTTTCCTCAATTGCAGCCACCTGAAGAATAAACAACACAAGGATCAACCAAGAGATTTGTTTATTTCTACCTTTTGAACGTCCTGGCACATTTCTGGTTTTCTGTAGTACATCTTCAGTCCCTGAGTTGTACAGGGAAAATTAGGTCAGGATGCTCTGGCTCCTCTCTCTCCATTTTAATAACTGAATAGAATATTGGTTTTTTAAACACAGGAAATGAAAAATGTTAAACTGATGTAAAAAAAATTAATCAACTGGCAATGTTAATACACAATTCACTTAAGGCTAAAAAACTGTAAGTGATAAAACTCGACTGGCTGCTCTGTGAAGTTGAGGTAAAAACAATTACATGAATAATTGATTACTGATTTAATTCCTTCTCCATTTAAAGCACAAAGTACTGTGATTCAGAAACTGGTAAGAGCGCAAAGTACAAAGAGAAGAAAAGAATGAACTTCCTGGTGGGATTTTCAACAAAAAATAATGGATTGAGAAAATGTAGAACGATGTGTTGGTTAGTTCCACCCTATGGTTTGTAGAAAATAAAGGATCTTGATTACAGCTCATTTTCGAGGGGTTGAAGTTTGGAAAAAAGGGGAATGTAAGGGCAGTGTTTACCTTGTCAGAAGGAATTCTGATACAGCACTCACTGGTTTAGAAATACTTCATTAATATAAATAAACTTTATTACATTTTACACATGGTTTATAAATAAAATTCATTATATTTTCATTAAACACTGAATTCAGAAAAGCATTATGAAAGCCTTTAATTTACTAACCACTCTTATGGACATGCTCACTGCTGAAAATATCACATACAACGATTTGTTTGGTAAATCGGGTAGCATTAAAATTTCTGGAAATGTATAAAAAGTAATTTTGGAGGTTTAGAGTCAAAACCACCAACCTGGCACCCCATGTGTCTGCAACACTCCACCCTCATTTCCTTCAGTGCCTTTTCCATGCTCTGCAGCTCCATGTTTCTGTTGTCCAGCTGCCTCCTGAGCTGTTCCATGGTGATGCTGTTCTCTGTGTTCTGATCCCAAAATTTCTTGTTCTGCTCTTTTTCTAGGCTCAGTTTTATCTCTTTCTTATGGAGTTCAGCCTATGAGAAATTAAAGTCATCTCCTTCCTAAATAAATTTAGGGTTTGTTTTTTTTTCTCTTAATGATAATTTAAAATGTAAATAATGCTAAAACCACTAACACACACATTTCAGGAGCTACTCATTTCAACAATATGAATTAAAATTGTGCCCCAAACTGAATTACCAATGGGCATTTCTGTTAATCATAACTTCTGCTGTTTACTGCTCAAATGTTGGGTAAGACTTGCAAAATATGTATTAAAGGTCCGAGGTTCCTTAACAAAGGGATCTAAACTGTGAGGTTAAAGTGGAAGCAGCTCAGCACCTTTATATAATTTGCATAGGTTTCTGTGGCTTTGAATTTATAACAAAGTTAAGTCTTAATTCTGAATGTCCCTCATTGCTATTGGCAAAGGCCCTTGGGGCTTCCACAGTTAATTCAAATTTCTAGTTACATAATCCTCAAAGCTAATTAAAAGGGGAAACAAGCAAGGTGCAAATCTGAACACCAGAATTAAGGAAAGGCTTTTAGAAAGTAGTTTTTTTTTTTCAATACAATCACTTATTTTTACCAACAATTGATGAATCTGGTCATTGGGATTTCCAAATTCTTGGCCACGTTGTGCCTCGTCTGTCCGAGCTTCTTCTGTCTCAGAGTGAGCTAGGAGCAACTGCTTCTCAAGATCCTTGACCTAGAAAAAGGCAAATATTCATGAAGAATTATCTTGCAGCATTCTATTTTGTCTAGTACATTGGCTTTCTTATGGGTTTCCTCTAGGTCCTACTTGAAAGAAGTACAAATGTTATCTTTTGGCACAGCAAAGTGATTCCCTGGGTGTGCTCATAACTGTGTTGTCTTCTTTTAGTGATTAAGCTCAGTTTAATTTCAGACTTAACTGAGTTTCTGGAGAGTAATTTGGCTTCCACCCTGATCCAGAACTCTTCAGAAGTCCCTTATGTACAACATAAATGCTGATTGGAATGGTAAAATAACACTTTGGGGGGGAAAAAGACCTTTTTTCACCAAGGACTATTCCTTCACCATGGCTACATTCAGAAATCTCCAGGCAAACATGCTTTGTACCAAGCAGTGTTCACTTTCTCTGAAAGGAGGCAACTGCTGCCAGGGTATGAGATGATGGACCAGTCTACAAGGCTGTTTAATAAAGATACTCTTATGTGCAAAGTTTAAGACGATGTAATTTATGCTATTATCCAGACAGCTTTTCTGAAACAACCCCTCATCAAAAGGCTTTCCTCCTGTCTCTGGAACATTTCAGATCTCCACACACTCATTTTCACTGGCACCACTGTTAACAGGCAAATCCATACACACCTTGTTCTCACAGATCCTCTTCACTTCTCCTAACTGGGAATGGAGCTGACAAACTGTGGATTCCAGGTGACAGACTTGATGTAAATGCACCAAATTGGGGGTTCTTGCTTGTTCTCTATGGGAAGTTTGAGGTGGAGAAATCAGAAACTGTAAAAACCACCGCAGGAGAAGCAGCCCCAGTCAGCCTAACACACAGATGTTTTGTCTCTCCTGTATATTGCGCGGTTTTGTGGGGTTTCTGGTTTCATTCCATTTTCAGTTAGTTCGCACTCTGTGCAACCAGTGCTTCACTTAAACAAAAGCACTGAGAAACCAAAAGAACAAGGCAGAGAGTGGAGTGTAGGAGCAGCATAAGCTTTCTCTCGAATTAAAGACACTCTTTAAGATTTTCTACACCATAATCAAAGCCCAGACTTAACGATCTGTCTCCACCAGGCTCCGGATGCTACTTGTAAGTTGCAGGCACTGCCAGCTTTACGAGGCAGTGCTGCCACCTCGTGCTCCTGCTCATTTCTTAGCTGCTCAACCCTCTCCCCGAAAGAAAACACTGGCGATAATTTCACCTTAGCAAAGAGTAACTTCTTTCTTGCCAGAAGTGTAGCAATTTCGATGTTCTGTTATTAAGTATCAAGCTATGGATAGTTTTACTTTGAAGGGATACTTTGAGTTACTGTATAACTCAAGTGGATGGTTAGGTAAAAATTAGGATGTCTCAAGCCAGAGACGACAAAATTCCTGGAGAAACCAGCAAGAAAAAGCTGATTTAACCACCAAAATTACTTTCGGTCTTTTCTTCTAGTGGTGGAACTGGTGTCCCAACAAATTCCACCTGTCCACTTCAGTGACACTTAGAAAAGTAAGGTGCAGAGATTCTTCCAAAATAAAATTTTTGTGGCAGTAAATAAACCAGGGGACTGTCAGTATGTACAGAAAAAGCACCAGAAAAGTCATGAGCAAATAAACATCTTGATAGGAAAATTACTGAAGCACTCAAAAACATTGCTTGCTACCCCCTAGTCACCCCACCCCAAATACCATCATCATCACAAAGGAATTCCCTGTGGAACAGGTGAAAACCGTCTGGTTATGCTTTATGAATAAAAAAAAAGAACAGAAAGTGGATACCTCATTTGATGCTGCTGAAGCAGAAGTTCTCTTTCGGTCTGTCAATCTTTTGTCAGAGACTGCAGCTTTTACTCCACCTATTGTGAGCAGATGACACAGCAAACCCTTGAAGAAAAGGCAGTCTGAACAGCAGACCTTAAAGTGTGATTTCCTCTCTTTTGGTTCCACCTCGAGCTGTGGAAATGTGGTAAATCCCAGCAGTAAACCCAGTCTCGAGGTGGGACCAGTGTAAAAGGCTGCCACCTTCACTGCCAGGTGGCATTTGCACCTCTTTATGCCACGACCCTTTTTCCCTAGGCCAGGTTAGAAGGGTGCTCAGGGAGTTTTCAAATCTATTTCCTAAAAGCCAGAACACAGACCATTGGAAGGAAAATTAGGACTTTGTTCACATACCAGCTTTCCTTTCCTCACACCTGTGAGTCCAAATGCTGCAGGACATCACAAAATGCTGTGCTCAGGCTGTGGGGGAGCAGGCTGGAAATGTCCTCATGCCCACAAAGCTTCCTGCCTGTGCCGTCTTTGCAGTCCATTAGGATGCCATGTAATTGCAGAAGTAATCCCTTGAGGCTGCGGACCACCTTTGTCAGATGCTCATTTTGGCTGCCAGCCTCCCTCAGCACCTCGTCCTGCTGCTGACTGGCAGCTTCCAACTCTCCAAGAATATTTTAAAACCGTATTTGTAGATTCTCTTGGCTCTGTGATTCCTTTTGTCTGAATTGGGAAACAAAAATAAAATAACTTAGAGAACAGGATTCACCTGGAGTTTTATCCTCACAGGTGTAACACTTCAGTTGATTAACTGCTGCTGGTTTTTACAACTAAATAATGAGTTGTTTTCTAACCCAGGAGTGCTATGGTGCTATTCCTGGAGGGAAACCTCTCCCTGAGGAAGCCTGCTGGGCCTCTCAAAGCTCATACAAACACTCCCCATGATAAATGTCTCAGCCTTCATACCTGCTATCCTGAAGCACGTCTCTTTCCAACTGCATTTCCAGCAGCTCGCTCTGCCAATCAGACTTAAATGGATTTCCTGTTGCTCACATAGATCAGTGGTCCAAAGGAGAGAAAACAAACAACCAAGCGAAACCAACCAAAATACTGAAAACATGACCTAAATAAAAAGGGGCTGCTCAAAATAGTGCTGGTGGAATTGTCCAAAGACTCAGCAGTGACAAGGACTCGCCTAAATTTAAGAAGCTGACCCAAATTCCAACTCACTTCATGCAGGCTCTTCTGCACATCTCCACCTTTCAGAGAAAAAACTATACAATAAGAGGAGAGTTTGGTTATATAAAACCTTGAGCACAAAAGGAAGGAAACTTGAGCCAATTCACACTGTCTGATTCTATTGCAATTGATCAGGTAATAGGTTATTTGCTCCATTCCTGAGGGTGTGGTGGCAGTTTCAATCATCAAGCTGAGTGAATTAGTAAATCAAATCTCAGTTTGCCATCAATTTTCAAACTCATTTATGACCCTTCTGTGGGTGAAACTTTCAAATATTAAATATACAACTGTATAACAATCACTAAATTCAAGCACAGTCTTCTGGGGGGAAAAAAAGACACATAGCAGAGACAGGAATTTTCTAATAGCAAACAAATCCTGTGAACTACCTTAATTCCTGGGTATTCTTGTTCATTGGAACAGCACCTGTGAAGAAAAGACGTGCATTTGCTTTTTAATCTATTAAGAGTCAACTTTATGTAGCAAAATTAATTCTGCCCATCTAATTTTAAAACTGCAGGAGGATTTAAAGATATTTCAAGGGGGAGGTGAATTTCCTCGTTTTCCAAATCTTCTGGTTTGCTTTGTCAGGATGAACCCAGACGCAGACAGAAGAGAAAAGAGACAAAAAGGAAGAAAAAAAAAAGAAAAAAAAATCTGTTACTCAGTGGCAGTTTTAAGTCAGATGGTATTGATAGGTTTCTTGTTTAGTTTATCTGCATTTTCCTGTGTGACTAGTCCTCCGGAGCGCTTGTGACCGCACCGCAAACCAAGAGGCGGCTCCAGCAGCACCGGTGGCTAACCCAACACCTCCAACAAACCCCACGGCGGCTTCTTGTGGGCACGCCGGGGAGAAAAGCGGAGCCCTCAGTCTCAGAGCCCAATGCTGAGGGGCCAGAAAAGCGAGCAGAGGAAAAAAACGCCCTCAAACCCTCCCACGGCAGTCACTGGAGGTCCGAGGCGCGGCCGGGAGCCGCCTCCCCTCAGGCGGGACAGGTCCCGTCCCTTTCCTGCCATCCCTCCGCTTCCCGCCGCGGGCCGTGAGGGACCCGCTGCTCCCGTCCCCTCAGCGCTCCGTGCCACCGCGCTCCCAGCTCCGCAGGGCGCTGCTGCAGACCCACCGCGCCCCGGGGAGAGCCGCCGAGCTCCTCCCGCCTGCTTCCCCGCGGGAAGGGGCCATTCCGAGCGGCAAGTGCCGCTCGCTCCGCCGGGAATTGCGGCGCCGAGCCCCTCAGCCCCAACATGGCCGCTGCCCCCTCACGGCCTGGGCACCATCTTGTACCTCGGTCCCAGGTGGTTTAGCGATGCCGTGCTGGAGGCTGGAGATAAGGATCCTCTCACATGGGTAGGGAAGGGCCTGGATCATTTTCCATGTTGTATTTGGCCAGTAAGGTGGCGCATTTTGGAGGGGTGACCATGAGCTGACTGAAGGCAGAAGTGTGGGTGGGGAAACTTTCTCCCGCCAAAAAAACCCAGAGGGTCAAAAGCAAAAGATTCAAAGGCAGCTTGCCCTAAATCCAGTTCAATAAAAAAAACGGGAATATTTTACTTTTACACCAATCTTGTCAGAGAGGACAAGTTTCTGTGTTCTCTGGTATTTTCAAGGCGAGGGGGAGGGTGCAGAGTCAAGAAGGGACCACTTCAGCGAAGGAAATTCCATGTCTGACTGTGCCATTTCGGATCTCCCTTTCAGGAATGAACGCACAGGTGTCCACAGGCTGTCACTCGTTTCAGGTTATTCAAAAGACCACCTTGATACAAGTTTCCAGGAACAGGTGTATGAACTGGAGCCAAAAGAAAATCCTCACCTGGAGAGATTAAGTCTGAGAGATCTCAAGAGACAGGTATGTTGATTTGTTTAAATAACTGACTAAGATTTAAAACACATAACCATTCCTGAAGAGTGCCACATCATTTTCATATACAAGAGAAAAAACCACCATCCGCCTAAGTGCTGAAAGACAGACAAAAGGGGGGAAATGGTTTTACGTGGACTACTACAGAAAAGTAAGAGTTAACCAGGTGAAAACAGACCTCCAGTCTCCCTTCTCCTTGCTGCACTGCAATCACAAGTGGAAAACAGCTCGAGGAAAGGACTTTTATTGCACCACCCAGAAGAGGCAGCAGCAAAAATATATTTTTCTTACCCACAGGGATAAGAGACAAATAAGCGTTTAGGTAAATACAATAACCTACAATGTCCTGAAGCTCCACGATATCCTCAAGTGAGATTTTAATCCTCCAACAGTCCCAGGTGTTAACAAAGCATGAAAACTCACCTGGGAGGGGGCCAGCACCTGCCTATGGCAGGCAGCGCTGGGCTTTGTTTCTCCGGGATTTTGGATAGGGCACTGAGGTTTTGCTCCTTGCTGTGGGGCTGGGAAAGAAGGAGAGAGGCACTCATCACCCCGCCTTCGCTCCTGGCTTTTCCTGGATTGCGGGCTGGCAATCCAACTTCCCAAGCCCTGCTGGGAGCCACCCTCTCCGCCTGACTCGGTAGCCTTAGGAACAGGCTCCTCCCTCAGGAGCCGATCATATGCCTGAGGGAGAGCCAATAAACGCCGTATCCGGAGTTTGATTTCTCCCCCAAGTGTCATTCAAAGCTTGCATTCAGCGGGAAAATTGATAGCTTTTCCCCATCGAGATCCTGGCAAGGTGCTTTTTTGCAGAACACCGCCTGTCTTGACTGTAGTTGCCTTTTTTATGCCTTGTTTCCTGGGGTCCGGGTCTGGAACACCCAGCAGTCCCTGTCATTCTTGAAACCGAGTAACTCACTTAGGATCAAATTCCTGTGTAACTTTCCTCCTATTTGGGAATACCTCTGAAAAGGCATCAAGATGCAAATGTAAACTGCTTTGTGTTTAAAATAATTCATTCCTCCCAGAGAGAGGACAGTGCAGGGGGAATAGAGCTTCAGAGGAAGGCGTTGGAGTGATTTATGCCAGCAGTGACTACTCCAATACCTGGGCCATACCCACCAGCCTCTTCAGAGTTGGTTAAAGGTTCTAACAGTGGCTCGAATTGTTTAGTCATCATCTTATTTGGGGTGGGAACGTTGCAGAGTTGTGGTGTTGCACTGTGATGACTTTTGATTCCTGGTTCCTGATTAGAACTCTGTTTTTAGCAGAGTGGTGACATCAGATAGATGAAAATTCAGGTGCAGAGGGAAAACCTGCAGTTCCTGCACTCACATCCCCCAGCTGTGGCAGCACTTGTGCTCTCCTTGAAGGGATGGATCCATTCCACACCTTAGCTTTTTGCTTTTCAGTTTGCCCTGAGGAACTGAGCGACCCATAGCAGTAATAGTGCCAGAGGCAATATTAAATGGAGAATCTCTTTCATGTTCTCCAAAGAAAATTCTTTCCTGTCAGACTTCAAAGACAAGTGCCTTTTCCAGCATCAGAAGGATGTGGATTCATTGATTTCACAGGTTACTCTGTTTCTCAGCTTTGTTCTTTCCTTTCACTCTCAGATCTCTGTTTTCCCCTTTTTCTGTCTGATTTTTCGCATTTTTACCTCAGGCCTATCCAGACAAACAAGCTTATTTTGTGGTTTAGAAGGAAGATGAACTCAAATCCAACTGGGAATCTGAGTATAGGTTCCTGGTGTAGCCCTAGGAATTTTTCTTTGGAAACACCTTTTGAACATGAGTTGATGATTGCAATCCCTTTGATACCATGCAGAGCCTCAACATGTTTTCCCTCCTGTTATTTCTTCTTTTAGATGCCAGACTGACATTTTCCAGAGCTAAGGAGATGGATATGTTACAGTCAGCCCCAGCTGATTGGAGATAAGTGTAGGAAAGCCATATTTCTTATTTAATTGTTCCTGATTTCTTAATATAATAAACTTCCAGGGGAATTGCCACCCCCTTGAGGAATTATTCGTTCCTGAAGGGGTCCTGGGCTGATCCAGGAGAGCTGTGTCTTTTGACACTTGTGTTTTGTTCCACTCTACTGCAGATTTAGGTGAATGGCTTCAGGACTCCTGGGGAGAGGAAGAAGCTGGGCCCACTGGTGCCTGAAGGATGCCCATTATTTAAAATTCCTGATGCTCCTCAGCTTGCACTGAGCCCTGTCTGGAAGAAAAAGAGAAGTTCTTCAGTGATAAAACCAGGGACTAAGGGAAAAGGAGCATTTCTTTTTCAGCCTTTTCATGCTTCCTGTATGGCCATCAGCAAGTCACCCGTTGGGTCTCTGCAAAAGGTAGGAGGGAGGGCCCACATTATTTCACAGAACTTCTCTTTCGAGACAAATTGTGAATCTGCTTCCTCTGAACTTAGAGGATAGAACTAAGCAGCAGGTAGATTTAAACTTAGCCTAGTGTGTGGTTCTCCTGCCAAAAGGACAGTAGCAAGTGTGTACAAAATTAGCTGAATTTCCTGTCTTTGTTTAGATCAGCCACTCTGAACACTCAGGACAGATCCTGCTAGATTTTTGTTAGGGAAAAGCATAGTAAATGCCTCCTAACTAAGGAAATGTAAATCCATCAGCTTAAACTGTGACAATTTCTGGTTCCAGCAGACGGGGGCAGTGTTGCTCTGATGAACTTCATTTGCAAAAGAAACCAGGAATATTTGAAGGAATTTAGGCAAAGACAGCGGTTGCCAGCTGCCTTGATTGATGATAAATATAGGATTTGATTGGGACCTCTGAAAAGTGAAATCAGTGGTATTTTTTCCTGCTTTAGCAGTGTCGTGCTCGATGAGGGAAAAGGTTCTGACATGACTGTTCCAAATTCTTTTTCCCTTACACCAAAACTGTGCAAAACTTCAAATGTATGGTTCTGTGTGGAAAGCACTTTTCTGAGCCCGGGTCTCTTTTGGTTGCATCCCTTCAAGGAGTATCTCAGCTCTGTCCTGAGAAGAACTCCTGTGTGGAATAAGAGCCTGCTGAGGAGGTAGCACAGTAGTTGGCAGCCCATTTGGGGTGATTGATCAAACCCTTTTCCTTGGCTGGTTGTGAGTCTCTGACACATGGAAGCACATGGATGTGACCTTTTTAGAACTGGATTAACAGGATGAACAAATAGCAAATCTGGGGGCCGTCAGAAGAGAAAATTCCGTGCTTGCAGTGGTGACAAATTTGATGGAGTTTTGGGCAAAAATGGTATTGGATTCAGCTCTTGAAGTGAACCACAATGCTGGGGGAGAAGTAGAACTGTCTCTTGGAAATATGTTGATAACTTTTAATCATCAGATACAGCAGGCCCTGTAAGAAATACAGCTTTCACTAGAAATCTGGTGTCTGCAGACAGTTGTGGTGACAAACGTTTGATATGGGAAATGGATGTAATCTAGAGACCCACCTCGGCCTGTGAACAGGATGATGTGTCCTTACACAGCCTTAACTAGTCCTGCTGACTATGGAGAGGAGGAGGCACGGCCCCGAGAGAGCTCCCGGAGCCTTTGCCTGTTCCTGGAAGGGCTGTGCAGAGCATGGAAATGAATTGCTCTTTGTGGTGCCTTGGAGCGAGGGTTTTCACACTGAAACATTAGGAGTGTAAAACCTCAGAAATCTGATTTGAGTCAGGCTAAAGGGTGAGGTCTGGATAATAGCAATCCCTGAGCCTGACCAGGATGTGAGGCTAATGAAAACTCAGCCCCTGGGAGGGAAGCTGAGGGGGCAAAGCTCTGTGTAAGCAAGGGCTGAGGAATCCTCTACCATGAAAAATAAAGCAAGGGCCCTCTTTTCTGTATTTGTCTTCATGGCTGTTAGGAATGAGACCTGGGACACGTGGGGCAAATAGAAGGCTCTGGGAACCTGTACCATCTTAAAGGGAATGGAATAGGAATGGGGTGGCATGGACAAGTACAAAGATTCCTAGTTTTAGAGTCCCAGCTCCAAAGCTTTTCCCCCACTGTTGGATAAAGTTTTGTTAACACAAGGTCCTGAGAGTTTGCAAAACCCGAGGGAGAAATAATGCACATCCCATGCACGGTGAGATCAAAAGCTGGGGGTGCCTTAGAGACACTGTGTGTTTCCTTAGCTCTGCCAACAGGAAAGGCAGTGGGCTCTGGTCTCCTCTCTCTATTGTACTGTTCGAGATCCAATTAAAAACCAGGAAAGATTTTGCACACCTTCAGTGACACATGCTGTGATATGTGTTAAGTGATGAGCCAAGCCCCTAAGTCTATGTGCACATACGGAAGAGCAGATGCACCCACACTCACATGTTCTGCAATAGGCAACTGCCTACATTGATAAAAGTATCCAAAGTTTTTGGTGTCATTACTTGTTCCATTTCTTGGGAAAGCATTGGCCTTTTCTGGCAATGTAAATGGGGAAAAGAAATATGTCCAGGGAAACCGGTAGGCTCCATGCAGAGGAAAAGCGCTTTATGAGAGCAGAATTATTAGCAGTGCTCCACTGAGCTGATTTGGAACAGGTCCATTGTGTTTTCAGCAACTGGCAGTTTGGATTGTTACAATTCCTTGGCAAGGACAATAGAAAGATGGTGGTTTCCGGGGGCATAATAAAAGGGTGAGCCCCAGCTTTTGCACACTGCATTTTATAGTTGCGTGCTTGATGTGCACAATTGGGCAGCACTGCCTTGCTTGCCGTAATCCATCTCTCTCCCTCCCCTCACTTCCTCACCCGCCCTCAGAGCAGCAGTAGCTGCTGCAGCTCTGGCAGCTCATCGGGAGAGCACCGAAAATGAAAAGAGTTCAGCTATCGCCCTAACGTTTTTCCCAGAGGATTCATTTCACCTGCCTCTCCAGTTTTCCCAATAGCGCCTTTTTTTTTTTCACTCTTTAATCCAATAAGTATGGAGTTATTTCACATTGTAAACCCCTCTAAAGGGTTTTAGGAATGGACTTGCTCTCTCCTCCTCCCCCAGCCTTTTT